>JAODLI010021430.1:0-45188 GCA_027575585.1 Percopsis omiscomaycus
GGGGGGGATATATAGCTGAAGCAGATACACCAGCTTTTTTCTCTCCAATGAGTCACAGATCCCCTGAAACCTTTTCATGCTGCGAGCCATTGATTGACTCATTTGTTTTACCTGCCATCTACAATTTATTATGTCTGCTGCCACTGGAAGGAAATATTGCCATCCCAGAATGACTTTTTTTTGTTGTTGCATTTATTAAATGAGTGATACACCTTGTGAGGGCAGTACCCTCAAGCCAGCTTGTGTACCTACTTGTAGCCGTTAAGAAGGTCTGCGCAGGTGGCATTGTTTTTGCAGGGCCATGATAAACATTCATCAATTTCTCGTTGGCAGAATTCCCCCTCCCATCCAGAGTGGCATACACATTCATAACTCTGCAATACAAAGATTAGAAGCAAAGAAAAAAAACGCTTAATAATCTATGGCATTGCTTAAAGTTGCTATTTGTTACAAATATACAATATTCTGTACATTATTACAGTAAGTACTTGTTACTGTAAGCAGGTTTATTTTTGCATTCATCTACAGCAGTATTTTCAGTAGATCTCAACCTCCAGTTCTCAAAGCAGATTTCAAGGTCATTGTATACTCTGCTCTTGTTCATACTGGCAACAACTGATAATACATACGGTACACCAAAATAACCTTTCAAATAGTTGGCACACGTGTTTAAAATGCTACATTCTTTTCTATATGAAGGTTTTAGATTACAACATCCCACACACAAAAATACATCTCCCATGAAAATCTTTTTAACGGGGAAGTCACGCTTGTTTTACATTTTACCATTATGACTATGCAGATGTATTCCTACCGCCCACCCTCTGTGTAACATGCAAGCTTGTTTTATTTCCTCTGGATCTTAAGATGTAGGACAATTCTAGTCTATCATCCTTACAATATGTTACTACTGCATAGGGCTGCACGATTAATCATATTAAAATCTCAATTCATACCTATGTAATTCATACCTACCTGCCGCATTTTCATTAGGGACATCAGCTGCATCAAAACAAGCGCTCCCATCTCCTATCCTATCTCCCTCAACAAATGACAATGCGACATACCACCACGTGATGCAGAGCAGCAGAAACTGACAGTAAGGGGGGGAAAAAGCCTTCAAAATTTAATTGAGGGTGCTAGGTCGGTAGGTAGATGCAGAGATATTTAGTTTTAAATATACTCATTAAGGCCGAACTATAGTATCCACGTCCATGGACGGTGCGCGCATGACGTAAATTTTGCCATGCACACAGTCCAAAATGTTGTGTCCGCGCAGACCTGTGCACGTTGACTGCACATGTGCGACACGCCGAAGCCTCACATACGGTATTGGATGTCCTGTTTAGCTCACAAATAGAGTGTAAACTCTGCTATAAAAAAAGATTTATTTCCAGCGAATCTCTTAATTACACCAATATTGTGCATGGGAAACAGTTTGTGCAGATAGAAAAAGTTTTTATTTTGGATCGCTGACTGCACAACTAGGAAATGCCCTCGTCCAGTGAAAGTCATGATGTGTGTTAAGTTGAAAGTCGTGGTTAATGTTTAAGGGAAATTTAACTATATATTTTTCAGCAAATCTGTTAATTACACTAACACTGTGCATGTCCGTGCATTTAGAAGACGTGGTTATAGAGATCGCAAAGGACTCTTGCATATAGTCTCGGTGTGGCGGCTATAGAAATAGCTGACACACCCACAAAGCGCCGAGATGCGTCTGCAGTGGAGAAAATTAAGTATACTTTTGAAGAGCCCGAGAGCTGAGCATTAGAGCTTGTACCACGACGCTTGAGGCCAAGCGTTTGCTAGTATACCTGGGCCTTAAGTTGTAAGTCTTGGTTAATGTTCAAGGCAGATAATAACATTTCGTTTCAGCTTTTAATTACACCAACATTGTGCTTGTGAAACAGTTTGTGCATGTAGAAGACATGGTTATACAGTAAAGATCGCCAATTCTAAAGCAGTCTGGCATATAGTCTCTTGCATACAGAAATAGCCGACACACCTACAAGGCGCAGAGATGCGTCTGCATAGGAGAATCATTTTCTCTTATGTGCCTTGTGGGTGTTTCGGCTATTTCTGTTAGATAAGAAGTTGGCGCATATGCATTCCACATCCTTGTAAATATGATGGGCTCAAAACAGTCTATATTTACACTGATCCATGCCCTATTCCTTTGAATATAAGAAATGGAAATAAAAGTGCCTTAGAATAAATCAATTTAGAATTATTAAATAAAAGTGCCCTGAAAAAAATGTCCTTTGAAAAACAATTTATATAATTTACATCATATATACATCTATTACATAATTTATTTATTTCAGGATTTATTTATTTATTTCATAGGCATATTTATGTATTTATTTAATATAGACTTAAATGGTATTCCATACTATATCAGGCACCATCATATGTTTTGTTGCGTTTCCTTCTGTATTGGGTAAATGAGTGCATTAAACATTTACAGCATATTGAAGAAAAAAATCATTAGAGAATTGTGATCTCAATATTAAGCAAGAAAATTGTGATTTTCATTTTATAAAGAATCGTGCAGCCCCACCACTGCATTTCAGTGTGTGGGAATTATTAAATTTTTTTGTTCCATCTGTAAAGAAATATTATAATATTTGTTTTGACTGATCTTTGTCAGGACCACCCACAACATTTCATTTTTATAAGTATTGCCAAATATGTGATACATTTCATTGCTTATTTTCTCTTTTCACCTCCACTATTTAGTATGTGGACAAGTTGCCCTCTAGTTCATCATTAAAATCTGCATTATGATAATTAATCACGGCGTAGGAGATGAATGGTTTGTTGTCAATTACTTTCGGAGCAAAAAGATTAATTTTAATTCCTGTTTGCATGCGAAATGAGGCGCAGTCATATGGTCAAGGGGCACTCCAGACTCCTCACTGCCAAAATTACGTTCAAAAGGTCCTGAGAACCGATGGTTGGATATATGCTAATCATTATTACATACACTGGAGGGGAGCCGTTAAACTTTGTCTGATATAATTTGTACATTGCAGGGCCAATGGTGGTGGGGGAAAATGCCGTCATCTCATGATAAATTAGATACCTGGAGGAGACTCCAATTCCTTACCCCTGGCAATAGAACATAATCTCATTTTTGCTGCTAAGTCACCTTCAGGGACTGCAATTCTCCAAAATAAACTAAAGCTCTGTGGGACACAATGTTCAGAGAGGAATAACTGCACTGTAAACAAGACTGTGTGAAGGGGTTTCCAAAATCTGTCTCTATTTGAATAACGACTTGAGGAAAAAAAATACCCTAAAAGCTAAACAGGGAACAGTGTGACTAGAGAAATATTGGCTGAAATATCACCATATGCCTCACAGCCCAACACCCTCCCATTGCTTCTTTGATTTGGGGTTTTGCATTTTACACCATGACCAGGCACATGCTGTACCGTGCATTTTCATGTGCTCTGGTCGCATTGTGGCAAATAAAAATATTAATGTTTGAAATTTTTAAATTCATGACTGCAAGAGTAAAAATTAAGTTAATCCACCACATCTAAGTGAATATTAGGGAACACTAATCCATATAAATGTATTGTATTTTTCCAGAGTCTGACTCAATTAGGCAAATCGTAATATCGATACTTTAAGACATTTAGATTTTAAATCGTGCGGCCAATTCATATTTGGGGTCCGCTCTAAACCAAGTAATGTATACACAAAATAAAAAGGAAATGCTTTCAAAGAAATTACAATTTCACCATTTTCCCTGACATATTTTAGTAAAATCCAATAAAACACTAAAAAATATGTAATTATCATTAATGTAGCTACTCATTGGTATAAAATTTCAGTATCAATTCCACTCATGACAATTTGATTTGGAATTGAGAACCTGTCGGATACCCAACCCTACAAGTTATTCAAATCGAAAAATTATCTTTATTTTTGCTTGGTAAAAGCAGGATTCTTTGTAAATCAATCTAATCGGTGATATCGTATCCATCAACATGTACCACACTGTACAACCCAAACTCAGTATAGTCAATTCCACCATAGTTACTATAAGCAGCATAGTTACTATAAGAAACAAATAAACTGTATAACCCAGCTATAACAAGCTAAATAATAGCATTGATAATACACATCATGATTTAAGCTGTTAATATGTTTTGAGGGATTTTGGAATTGAGTTTGTCATCAGATCTTAATAGTATGATTGAAAAAAAATGAACAAAATTAAGTATTATCTTGCAACAAGCTTGGCCCTTGAGTCCATTAAAAGCTTTTTCTGTGTTTTTGTCCTGCTCAGAGAACCAACTTTAAAAGCGCCGTCTTTTTCACTCTCCCCTATTGTGCGCCAATCAACCCTGCCTCTGTGAGATCCAATCAAATCAAGGAGCGAGAAATTGGAGAAAGCCTGGAAGGTTCTCTTCACAGAAAACAAAGGGCTTTTTTGGTCCACCTTGACACGCCAAGTGGATAAAACAACAAAATGCAAATCACCAACTTCTGTACATTGCATTTTATTAGTTGGCAGGAAGGTACAAATTAGCAAACTGTGGGGAAGAATGCAGGAAGGGGGTGGCTGAGAAAAAATAAAAATAAATACTTAAAGGAAAAAAAAGTTGAAAAAGAAATAATTACAATCATTGTTGAGTTTTAATCAAATATTTGTGACGGGTGTTTTTGGTCACACACACACACACACACACACACACACTTGAATTGCAAGACAAAATAATTACCTACTTACCAAATGGAGGTCCTTGCATACTGAGTTGCTAGTGCATGAATTGCCCACACAGTCGTCGATGTCTTGCTCACATCTCAGGCCAGCAGAGCCCGGGTTACAGAGGCAGTAAAACCCGTCTACAACTGCAATGACAACACTAGCTTAGAACATAGTTACAGCACCTTATATATTGAAAAGCCATCGTTATTACCCGGAGTTTGTACGACATTCAGGACAAGAAAAATGTGTGCAGGAGGGGCTATACAAGCAGGAGTCCGATGTGATTCGATTGTCTTCCTTTATAGGTGATCATATAATGCATTGTGCATTGTGTAAACCGCTTGTCTGTTTGATAGGTCACCCTTTCTGCATTAATCTGAGGGAATTTAAGACTCGAGTCTTGTTTCAATAAAGCTTTGGACTCGCGGCCCTTTTTACCCCAGCACCTTCCCACTTTTACTCATTCACCTTTTTTCCACAATGAAAGGCTGAAAGCACTGCTATTTGTTTCCACTCTCTCAAATGGTAGCGGTGCACAGTGGATGAATGGGTGGAAAAGCTCAACAGTGGGAGAGAGTCAATAGCGATGCAATTTTTTATTAAAATGTTACAAGTGTGCCAGTTCTTTCACTCAGAAGTTAAGATTTTCCATGTCTAATAAGCCATTCCTATAGTCCTTTTACATCATTAATGTTGTTAAAGAGGGATGCATCGCCCTCGTTCTCCAACACAACAGCGGTGTACAGGCAGCCAGTGACAGAGGTAATTGCACTTCTTACGGGGGAGAATTTATTACATCCCCCAGTCAGGGTCCCAGGATTCTTCATTATCCCAAAGATTTACCACGTAATCTATGCTGTCACTCTGTCTTGGTGCGTGTAGCTGCTATTACTCTCATTAAATGCTTTAGGTCCTGGGTGGCAGCAGCATTACTCATCCCAGCCACTGTGGCTTTGCAGGGCTCTCCCTGGTGGCTGTTGCTGCTGCTGCTGAGCACCGGCCAACCGCTTCTAAAAGCTTGCTTTGGTAACCCAAGGTGGGCTGCCCGCACCCGGAATTATTCAAGACACCTAGATGAGGTCTCTATAATCGCGTCTGTAAGGTAACCTTGGAAAGCTTGTATTGAAATATGCCCCCCCCCCCCCCCAACACACACACAATTTGTACAATAGAAATATATATTTCCAAAATGATTAAACAGAAATACAGTATACAGTACAGTATGTGCAACAATGCAAAAATCCTAGAATATGCCAATGTGCTGAACATTTATCAGTAACATGCAAGTTTTTTCCTAATATGGAATTTAAATAAACAGATCCACAGCTTTCATAGTGGATATATATCACTATCATCCACCAATTGGTCCTTGCTGATCCTGGAATATAAGGCTATCATTTTGATCTATGGGTTTATTAATCACCTATGTTAGAGATAGAATACATAAGGGGAGAACCTTATTGGATGGCCCAAGGAGGAAAAACAACATTCTGCCACGGTCTTTGAGTGTATTAACTCTGTCATTTATCATCCATTATTTAAATTACAACGTTGCATTGAGGCCTAATTGATTTCCTCTTGCAGTTAGGTTAAGGAACTAATCAAGCCTACTGCAGTAGGTAATGTCCTAGATCTTCACATTAGATAGAATGATTCTAATCTCATAACACTCTTTATTAGCCGCACTGGTGACCCAATTGAAAACTGGCTCTCTGAAGGCAAGGGCGCAAAACCAAATGTGACATGTTCACCACGTGTGTGTGTGTGTGTGTGGAGATTCACACTCTTGTGTGTGAAGGTGTTCTTTCTTTCCGGGGTTATTAAACGTGTTTGGAAGCTGGGCTGCTTCTCACCGTCGTAGCAGAAGCCGTGAAGGCAGGGGTTGGAGCGGCACTCATCCACGCTGATCTCACAGCGGGGGCCGGTGAAGCCTCGCCGACAGAGACAGCGGAAACCCAAAGGGAAATGGGCCTGATCGAACTCCTCCACACACTCTGCGGCGTTCTCACAGGGGTTGCTGGCCTCACAGGGTAAAAACTCACAATTGTGACCTAGAGAGAGAGAGAGAAAGAGAGAAAAAGAGATTTATATAGGATGACAATGTAGGAAGAGTTTGCTAAGCCGTGCATTGTTAATGGGCGACCTAGGAAAATCAAAGACAAAGTTTGTATTTTTATACTTCACTCCACTGAATTGCCATGAATCATTGGAAACAAGCCAAAGGCTGAATACCGGTATACTAACTATAAATATACAAGTATGGTTTAGGAAAGTTTGTTATGATGCAGAATATGCTATTAGGTTGTTTTTATACGTGTGTCAGCTTCAAAAGTTCATGCAATTATGTGGAATGTAAAGAAGCATGAAGCTAATGATAGTGAATAAATAACGGAAGTGAACAAAAATTCATTCATTAAATGCATCTTTAAAAAAAATGGAGCATACTGTATAAAAGCATGAATTTGTCAGGCCCACCAATACATACATCAGTTTGAAAAGGTTCAGAAAAGGCATTACTTACAAGTTACATATTAGAAAACACGCAATAGTGTGCATAAAGCAAGTTTGTTTGTCAGTTTCCTACCTTTGATCATTTCTGCACAATAGGAACGTGGTCATGCGTATTGCTATAATCATTTAATTAGTTCTTAAATCAAACTGTACATAACATAATGCACGATATGAAACATGAATTATAAAATAGCATGCAACAATAGCAACAAATTCAAATCATGAATTCATCGTTTATTCAAGATTTTAAAAACACCTTTTGTCTGAAAGTCTGTGGCTGGCCAAAAATGTCTACACTCTTAATTTCTAATCCTAACAAATGTATCATTGTTATTGTAAAATATGTGACCAACTGGTTTATGAAAGGAATAATCTCACTATTTAGGTGTGTTTTTCAGTGGTAGCCAGGGAGAACCATGTGGACAAGACAAAGTACTGGGCTCAAAAGGTTATTTTGGAATCTGAGCAAAGTGCTCTTTAGGTTTGCTTGATTTGCTGTACTGTAATAAAACCCCAAAAGATGAATTTAATCACGATCACAAATTAAACAAAAACAGCCAAAGACAAAAGCAAGAGCTGTTAAAACTGAAAGCCTCAAAGCAAAACATGTACTTGATTTGAAAAAGGACACTCACTAATTCCGCTTTCTTCATCCCTGCCTACAGTACTTCCACCTCTTCAATTTTGACAAGCAACTTCGAAACACCGGAGGCTAGAACACGCATCTCTAGTATGCCTTCATACTAACAAGCACTATTGTGAAAAAAAAAAGTTTACCAAAGAGCTCAGATAGTGAAGACACATGAAGGAGGAGGCCCACAAGGCAGGAAATGGAAGAGAACACATCAGACCAAAGAACCAGTTAAAAAAAAAAAAGGTTATAGGGCTCACCAAATTAAAATACTGGGACAAGTAAATACGCAGACCTGTATACTACTGGTTATTACTATTCTACTGCTGATTTGAATACAAACATCCTTCCCTCTACAAACCAATGCTTACTTGTATTATATTTGACTATATTTGTAATAGATATAGCCATTATGGTAAAAATTTACTTCTTTAGGAAGGTTAGGTGAAACACTTTGGACTAAACTTTTGAAGTACAGTGACATCATACAGAGACAGTAATGTCTGGCTAAAATAAATACAGCTGCCATCCACAGGTAGCAAGCCACAGGTTCTTCCTTTACAGGTAAGCAAATGAAGATGTACTAGGCTTGTTGAGACGGGGAAGTAAATCCAGACAGGTAAAAGTAATAGTATGTGAAGTTAATTAACTTTGCTTTTGTCCCCATTCCCTCAGTGCTCATTACCTTTAAATGGAGCCACACAATGGCAGAAGTAATTACCAGGCTGGTCAATGCAAGTGGCTCCATGCTTACAGGGAGACGACGAACACTCATCAATGTCAAGTTCACACTCTGTGCCTATCACAAAAAGAACATAGATTGATAACTAGACACAGAAAAAAGAAAAAAAAAACATTCTACTTTTAAAACTATTATTATTTAGTTTAATATAATATCAATACATTTTTCTAATAGTGTTCATGGTTGATTATATACAGTAGGCTATTTCATTGCCATTTGTTACGCTATTTAAAAAAATATGTTTTATACGGTTTCATTCCCCCCATGGTGATCACAAACTATGAAAACAAATTTTATTTTAAGACATTTGAAACTGTTTTTGGTACAAGACTGTATAATGAATGCTTGTTATAAAAAAACAAAGTGAAATTAAGGGGGTTTGTGTGCTGAAAAACATACAAAAAATGTATGACTACTACTTATTGAAATTGTGCAGCGATTCTTCTGGTACTGACTCATAGTGGGAGATTCAGACAACCTTTGCCAGAGAGCCCTGATTAGATGGTCAACAAACCACTGATGACATTACACGACAAGCAGACAATAAAACATACAAAATGGTGGTGCATATTTTCACATGGATTTTATTGACAGCAAGCTTAATATACTGTAGAAATCTGACAGTCCTGCAGAAATGTCATTGCATCGATTCGTTAAAAGAGCAATTAGCCAGTCGGCGATGATAGATGACATAATAGTTGAACGACTGCATTTGGTTAAACACTGACAAATCTGGAGTAGCAAGCACCAATGCAAGGACATTTTCTGGCAGAGGGACAGGGTCATACCTATGAATTGCTAAACCTCAAAACTGCGACGCATGGGGTGAAAACCAGTCAGAAAAAAATAAACTTGTTTTAATTGCTTGATTGTGTTTGGATTAAGGGCGGTGTGATAGCCTATTGATTAGGGTGGTGGACTCCCAGTTGAAAGGTCGTGGGATGCCTGGCCTACCTGTATGCATCCATTTTATACAGACTTTGTTCAAATTATGTGACCGTCGAATTGTGAAGGTTACTACACATTTAAAAGCTAAATGTTATTGCTTCTTATGGGAAACGAAGCAATAACATGAGGGGATCTATCTTCTCCTTATGAGCCCCTCTGTGATTGCTCAAACTGTGTTTTTTGTCATAATGCCCAGATGAGGTAAAAAAATATACTTCTCTGCATTCACAGAATTCGACGGTCACAGAATTTTTGTGTTACACCGGCTCTGTGACTACCTCCGCTGCTGGCTCAGAGGCGAAACAGAGAGGCGGAATGAGGAGACAGTGGAGGAAACAGTAGAAGTGAGTGGTCATCCAAATGGCCATTCATCAACATGGGCACCACCAGCTCCTACTATTGGTACTCTGTCTTGTTTTATTCAATTTTCCAATTGTTTTTATTTCTACTTATCAATTATAAAAAATCTGTAAAATTGCAGGAAACTTTTTTAATTTGCTAAAATAATTGGGTGGGCGAGAGGGGTTGCCGCTGACAAAATGCTCCGCCCCCAAAACACATAATCTCACTCCGAACTTTTGGTGAAACTTTGCAGCTCTGATTAAGATGTTTATGAATACTGCCATAAAACCTGCTAGGGATTTCTTTAATGTCTTGCAGCTACATACAAGAGAGCAATAAACCCTCTCACAGGAAGGAATGCTCTTAATGCTAGGCATTTTCATGGCGCGAGTGCTTCCTGAAAGCTCTCCTAAAAGTACAAAAGTAAGAAAGCAGGAGCCCTCTCCTTAAAAAAGCCAATTTAATAATGATCCATTAGACAGCTTAACTTTTATTATAATATTTATCAGTATGAATGAGGAGTGTGTTTATATAATCACATTGCTATGAAAAGACAATGTATTATGTCTCCTGTCTCCCCTGTCTATGGTCTGTCCCAAAAAAACATAAAAATACATGTATAATTTTACTCTATATATTTATATAGTAACATGTCTAGCTCTAAAGATTGCTGTTCTCACTTATAATGCTGCTAGTGCTTATGATGACTGACATTTTGCAGTTTGCTGCTTGCAGCAAATTTGGATTAAAGCTAGCTACATAACGTAAATGTAAAGATAAATTTGCGACGGGGAGAAGTACAAGAGGAAAATGTAACGTTTGAGGTTAAAACTATATGAGAACGAGAAGTGTGCCAACTCACCTCAAGTGTACAATTCAGGATTAATCTTAACTTTTAAACTGTTACTCCATTTCTAGACTAACCTGTAAAGCCAGGAGGGCAGAGGCACATGAAACCATGCACAAGGTCGACACAGGTGGCATTGTGACGGCAGGGTGACAGAATACATCCATCTATGTTGTTTTCACAGTAGTCGCCTGTAATGAAACATGAAGAAAGGAGAAAACCTCATTGACAAAAATCCAGTCAAATGTTTGCAATGGAAACACTGGCAATGTATATAAAATGATTATATATATAAACTATTGTAAAAACTTACCTAACAATAATCACATTTGTTCATTTTAAGGTATCAATTATGAAATAGGTCGAGAACGTGGTAATAAAGTTGGTATCATCGTCTTACAAAGCTTTAACAAACATTCATGGTCATTCTATACACCATATTCACTATAGACTACATTTTTGCATCAAATAATCATTATGAGATGAGGTTTGGTGGTACAGCGATCAGCAATAAACGATCAGTTATGCTAAATCGCTTTGGTAACTACATTTAGTCATGCTTCTTCTAAAGCAATTTGATTTCGTATTAACTAAAGATGTCGCTGCACTGCAAAAACAGTCTCAGTAGGGGCTTTAAACTGATCTCATACATACATTTACTATATTCCCAAGCATGGAGATAATAATGTTCCATTACATTCTTGCTCAATCGCATTTACTCCAACACACTTCAAGCTATAATAGCAATTAGACTGTAATGCAAATATATTTATACAGTATAAAATCAATAATAGTATGACCTTAATTTACAAACCACTTTCAGATAAAGTTTAGTTATATGATTCATCTGTGATCCATCAAAATCTGATTTTATGTTCACACATGTCTTGTTATGCATCTCCTGTGGCATATATTAAATACCTCCACCTCCAATTCTTCACGCTGAAGCGATATTGTGTGCACAATCCATCTATCTTTGTTTGAATTGTTTTGGAGATCTAAAACTTGTGTCAAAATATGTTAAATCTCATTTCTATTTACTAAGATCAGGCATCTAATGGATTCTGATAAGAAGTACTGTAATGTGGTAATATATGCTTAAATATTACCACAGTGATCTTTAGGATCTTAGTCTTTAATGCATTGTTAGAAGGGCACATAAAGGAATATATACCTGTGATTCCAAAAGGGCACTGACACCTGAATGAGTCGAGCTCGTCAATACAGGAACCTCTGTTTTGACAAGGCTGGCTCAGACATTCATTTATTTCTATCTCACAGTTGTTGCCTGAGGAAGTGAGAATTATTCAGAATTATATCTAAATCTGCAATATTTTCACACACTACGAAAGTTAATCAGTTACTTTTACTTTCAGTTCATGATTGGACCTGAAAACTTGTGGCTGAAGGTTTTGTTAGAGCAATACAACATTGACAAATAAAACTAGGTATTCGGTAACAATATTTCAAATATTTCAAAAGCAAGAAACATTGTTTTAATTTGTTACTCTTGAGGACCAAATAAACTGTTAGCCATGAGGCTAAATGCAGTCTGTTATAGTTAGTCATCTGATGGCACAGAACTCACAAAATGGACTACCTAGATTATGGGTTTGGTTTCTGTTAAAAGGAACCATCGTACAACAGTAGCACAACATTGACAGCATAATATTCACATAGGGCAGTGACCTGTCCGTCGACTCATTATTACCTACCAATAAAGCCAGGCGCACAGAAGCAATTGTAACCATTAAGGGCATCTTTACAAATACTCAGCACCCCACATGGCTTTTCTTCACAACTGCTTACGTTTATCTCACAAAACTGACCAGTCAAACCTGCAGACAGAGAAAAGATGAACTGTCCAACTTACCATGTTAAGTTTACCAGTCCTATTAACCATGTTGTCTTTATTTTAAATATTAAAATATTAATAATACTACTATTAAACTATATACACAAACTGCACAGCAAAACCTACAATGTCAATTAATATTTATCTAGGGTCATCAATACGTGCTTAGAAAATCTACTAGGTATAACATATTTATTTCATGTATTTAATCACATAAGCACAGTATCACTGCACTAGACTGTATCTCCTGCAAACAGCTGCTTCCTGGAGTGTCATCACTAGAGAAATACACATTGTAGATTTTGGTTGTTTCATAGGCAATACCCCGAATTAAGTCAACTGCTCCTTGTGGCTTTTGCATAGTGCACCATACAGCGCTTGCGTTAAAGACCCTATTAAGTATTTGTTTATGATCCCTGGCGAATTTCTTAATCATTAGGAGTACAAGATGATATATGCCCCATTGCTGCCAAGAAATGGAAGTCAGAATGGCTGCAAATCATTGTGGTGTCCTGTGTTTTGATTCCCATTTCCTAAAGATAAGCGCAGGGGCTTGAAGCCAAAGTGATTAGCTAGCAATTTAAAGGAACGTTTAGTAAGTAATGAGATAAAAATCGGGGAAATTCCCACCATACGGTTCATTCACCATGGAGACATTGCTCGCAGTATAGACGAGCCTCAGTTGGATGATGAACCTGGCTGGTAAACAATCACAGTTGCGTCCACAAACCATTTATATGTATTTACGAGAAGAGGGTCTCCTCAGGGTTACAAGGATTTGAAGCACATTTGTTTTGAGGTCACAGCAGTCACTGTAGCAGCTTGATAAAGCACGGATGCTCTGTGTTGTACACGGGGCTTGCATTCTTCTGGTTTCTTACCACTGGCAAGAAACATGGATCATTTACAAATACCCTTTTAAATGCCCATGTTTTTCTTTCTAATGATACACATATCCCTTTCAGAGTCAGCCTTAAGCACTAAAGAGGAGGTTTTATAAATGGTCTCCAATCAACACGGAAACAAACTGGAGTGTTTTTACAATGTAATTATACACAAATTCATGGATTTGCAGATGTACACTTTAGTGTTATTTAAATTGAACTAATCTCCGTTTTAACAGTAGGCACACAGTGTAAACAATATGAATAATGTTTTTGCACACTTTTATAGCTTATTTTATAAAATGGATTAATGCTGATTAAACATCTAAGAGCAAATGACTCAGCCTCTGGGTAAAGCGATAAAATAAGCTCAGTTGTATTTATGTCCAAGACTCGAAAATACTGTTTGATGCCTGCATTTCTTGTAAGTATCAACAAATCACAATAGTGTGATGGAATGACTATATAAAAAAAGAACTAATTATCAAATGCATTTGATCATTACAACTGTTATGTCTTGCCTGAACAGTGTGGAAAATACCTGGGGGGCAGAAACACTGAACTTCCACAGCAGAGCTGCGGTAACAGGAGCCTCCATTTTTACACAATGTACAATCAGCGACAGCCGACGAGCAATTCTTATCTAAAAACATGAGGGAAAAAAAACATGGCAAAGTAAGCAAACAGAAATTAATGAGAGACAGAGCATCAATGAACGTGGACAAAACAAAAACATTGCCGTGATGTAAACAAAAGTGTTATGAGATGAGATGTTTTTGTGCCAGTGCACAGTAGTGGTGCTAATGGGGGTGATGCGACAGTCTAGCTGCCACCTCAGGAAGCACATGAAGTATTGTGAAGTGGGCACAGGTTCAGGTTTCCTACAGCCTAAACCTGCAGGGATCTATAGGCCTAATTACAGTAAAGCCTGCCTTTGGTACTACCAAACGTAAAATACATACAATATACACACACAAAAAAGTTTTGAATTTCACTCACGGTCATTGGTATTATTGTCTCACAAACCAAACAAAAACTCTTGTTTCAATGATGAGCGTACCTTTAAAGTGCACATATCTTGTAGTCACTGGAAGTGACACTTCCTCTGACGCAATATGGCACCCCCAGAAGCAAAAATGACCAGCCTAGCAAGTGCGAATTGGGCTCGTGCTCTCGCTGGTTTCAACCAATCAGTGTTACTGTTTTTGGTTCAAACTCAGTGGCTATCCCGCAAGCAAACAGTTGTTTTCAAAAAGCTGGGATGATTATTTGAGATTCTGGGGGTGCTATAACATGATTCAGGACTTTTTAAATAATTTTAATATTGAGGTCACTGACTGTCGGTTGCTTTGGCCCTTCTAGTGGTTGTGTGGGCATTAGTAACCTTGAATTTGGACTTCAACACAAACACCAAAAAGATATTACGGTTACAATTCAAAGATATCTTTGAATATTGACCATATCTTTAAAAAATAAAATAAAAATGCACACAGTGAATTAGAATTACTGGCAATATCTTCAAAATGAAAAATGCATTTTAGGAGATGCGTTTTAACCTATACAATCTGCCCATAAAAGGAGAAATAAAGGGTATTTTTTATAAACAATCCATCACTTCCAGTATTTCTAACCTTGGAGGATAATCTAGTTTTGATGATGATCAATGTTTAACAGCCAGCAGGCTATACCGTATTAATTCAAGCTGCAGAACAAGAGGAATATCGTACCAGTGAAGCCCAGAGGGCAGATGCATTCATAGTCTGCAACCAGGTCAATACATGTGGAATTATTGGTGCAGTATCCATGGGCACATTCATCATAGTTGATTTCACAGTTCAGTCCCCAAAACCCTATACAAAAAAATGTCATCAGGGAAAAATATGTTTTAACATCAGCAGTTAACAGGAATGTAAAATTTTTGAAATATGTAAACTACAAATTAGAAAATACAAAAACTAGTGTTCATAAATGTTAACATAGTCATAAATAAACAGATGTCTTATGACAGTCAATAGACCTACTGTACACATGCAAACTGTATTTGGTGCCATTATTCAGTCCTCCTTAAGGACCTTCAATTTTAGTCATATTGGTGCATTTTAAGATTTTTTTAAATAAAAAAAGGTTAACGGCATCAAGTGAATGCGATTGTCCTACTCCAATTTCTGACATTAAATTCTGCCATAAATGTATTCCACTGCATGGTCACACTACAAAATGACTATCATTAGCACTGTCACACGGCGCGGTTGCAGGAGACCCATGACTAATGCTTCGCTATCAGCACCATCGGTGCAGGTCAAATTCTCATCATTTCTCTAACTGACCATGGAACCAATTTCCACCTCTCTCCATGTCATAAAATTTGACAATTATCCTGACTTCATTAATAATGCATAACAGTCCACACTCGCAATCAAGCTTTAAGAGGTATGTCTCACAGGTAGGGTGTCAACTGAAGCAGGAAATTATTGGGAAAATAGCAAAGATTTATTCCCCTCTGACTCAAATGATATAAGTGACTTCATCCAATCTCTGACATCAATTAAGGGTTTAAGTCTGGGGATAATTTAATGGTATCTGAGAAAAACAATTCTGTAAATATTTCAAGGTTACTGGACAACAAGATATGAACACTAAGGACATACGTAATTTAAATCCCTGATAAGGAATGCAAAATGTATTTTAATAGAATAGAGCAGAAACAACAAGTGACAGTAGTCAGTTAGCATGGCAATTGTGGTATTTTATTGGATAACAAGTCAGTTGAGATACATTTAACAAGACACTGAATGTTTATTGCATACTTAATATTTGCATTTTTTTTATTTTATAGAAAAAAAACTAGACATTCCGATTACATTTTTGCCAGCAATACTGTACAAGTGTTAAAGCATCAGCCAAGCTTGCAAAACTGTATGAAATATAGGCCTACATGCTATAAAAGGTCCTCTATCGGACAATTTGTTTGAGAACATGGACCTATGTACCAAATTTCAGAGATCTAAGGACCATAGCTGTCAAAATGTTTAATATTGGATCGTAACTATGGCTCCACCATGAGGACAACATGCACAATACTGTACATACTGTACAGTGTCTGTCCTTGGCCAACTGTCAACTGTAATAAGGGTGTCACCGTTTTCAAAAGGTCATGTTCTGGAAAATTCTGTGGAGTGCTCTTGCCTGATAGAACTACTGGATATTGAACAGCAGCATGCCCAGGCAACTGAGACTGCGAGTAACACTATAACAAAGCATTTTATGACATTTGATGCAGAACAAGTCCTTATGGTTGGAATAGACAAATGATGTCAAGGTCAGAAATGGACAGATATATTCTTGGAATCATAATAGTCAATATTTATACTGTGATGCAATGCAACTTACCCTCTGCGCAGAAGCACCGATACAGGTCATCACCATCCACACAAATACCACTGTTCTGGCACGGGTTTGACTCGCACTCATTGAGATTAACTTCACATAGTGACCCTCCAAACCCTGCAGTACATAAGAAAAGCATTGTTATTTCAATACTTTGGTTTCATTCCTTGGCTAATTAGGCTCAGAATTACTGTCCTGTCAAAGAGCAAAAAGTGCTTTTCAAAGCTTGTATTGATTCAAAGAGCTGGCTGGGCACACGCAGACTCAGCCCACTAGATCATTTAATGATGTTAATGTTTTAGGTGCATGTTTATCTTTTTCACAGATATTTCCATTTAGCTAGGCTAGGGTGTTTTCACATATAGTCCTTTTAAAACGAACCAAACTCAGTGGAACAAAAGAAAAGGGACACATTTGGAGTTAATCTGAAAGAGGACTCAGTTCTCTTTCTGGTCCACTTCAGCTCTGATGGGGCCTCAGTCCTCTTTCTGTTCACACTCCCAGACCTCTCAGACCTTTACTGCTTTGGATTATGGGTATCATTCACTTGGAACAAGATGTTCCATATCTGGAGAAATGCAGTAGTTTCTTCCTCGGACCAAACTACTCCTAGTCCACCAGTCCTACCATCGTTACCAGCGGACGTGGTTCCGTCCATTTGATTTTTAGAGTGTCATAGTGCAATGACATGTGATCTACGGAAAGCCTAGAGGGCTAAAATACAATGGCAAAAGGCGACACGAACCTGGCACACTTTGTGTTTATAATGCACAGGTTAAGCAAACTTGATGCGAACCGAACTGAGACCACCTTCAGAGGGGTCTGAGTTCATTTGGAGTGTTCACATATGCGCAAAAAATGCTGACTAATCGCTCCGAGTTTGTTTTGAGGGCTGAAAGGGACCAGAATTGTCATGGTACGACCATGACAGCAACAGATTATATAGATGCCAAGACTGCTGGCCTGAAACATCTATGTTCAACTCCATTAACAGTTCGCCCTTGAGAAGTGATCTGGTTTGTGCAGCTTACTGCAGGTTGCTTCCATTTACATAGGAAATCACTCATAATCCTTCACTTTGACATAAGTCAAGCATAAGTGCAACAGGAGTAATGAAGTTACGGTTATTGATTGGGTTACATGAACTACCATGTAATAACCATTTAAATGAAAAAGGATGTTAAGAACTGGTGTGGAAAACTGTAGACTGATGGAAAGGAAAACACTTACTTCAAGATGAGCTAACTGCAAGCTAGAAGAACCATTTTATGCCTCATATCATACTCAACTGTGGTATTACACATATACTGCGATGATGACCTACTGTACAGGAGGTATTGTGGCCCCCATGCTAACCGCTGATACAAGTTTTTTTTTTTTACCATTGTCAGCAACTGAGGCAAAGCTAATGATGCTTTTTTTAAAGACACACTGAACGGTTTCTGAAATTTTTTGAGCTTCCTTATCCAAATACATGTCTATAAACTAAAAATGAATTACTTTGGTATCTGTATTAAATGAATCAAAAACGAATTTCCCTAATTTTTGTGTTTATTTTATTAATATAAATATATTATGTATTTTTAATTATTTATTTTCTTTGGAATATAAATGTATCTTAAAAAGGCCCAATATACCTCAAACAGAAAAAACAATCAACATACTGTATGGTACCACACCTGTTTACTTCTGTTGATTAAATGTTAATTGAACCAAAGGAAAACTCACACTGCACTGGGATTGTGGTAAGCACAGAGCTCATGTTGTTGTAATATAACTGTGACAGTGATTGTACAGTTAAATTAAACACTCCAATTAAAATACTTTTTTGGCTCCGTTTTTGTTTTTTTTTTTAAATCAAAGAAACTTGAGAGTACATACTACCAGCCAAGACTTCAACCAGCCTCATAGATGCATTAGTGTTTTGATAAACAATTGAAGTTAACAGAGGTTGGAAATAAATGGTTCTGGTTCATTAAGTATTGGCAACCAAATAAATATTCCATCCCCCAACATCAGCATGCAGACTTAAACATAGGCATTAAAGCTATAGACTAGAGGGTTTAACAAAATCAATAGGGCTTAAAACATGTTCATGTAAATGTTCCCATTTAGCTTACCTTGTTTACAAATGCAGGAAACATTCTGTCCATTTTTTGTCTCGGTGCATGTCGTGGTATGGTTACTGCACAATCCAAATGAGCAGAGGTCTATATCCACAGAACAATCTTTTCCTTTGAATCCTAAAACACTCACACAGACAAAAAAAACCTGATGTTATAAACTCAGTAAAAGGCACACAGCTCCAGTAATATGAGTGAATGTGCAAGGAAAACTCTCACTGGCAAGGGAGCCATAAAGCTAGAATTCACATAAAGATAGTAAAAAAAACACATTTCTGAATGCCAAGCCTCTAATGCCTGTTTTATGTTTTATTAGGTAAAGACACCTTTTCTTGGACAGATTTATGGAGGCATTGATTCCTCCTCTGCTAGTCTACCTGCTATTCAGTATGCTAATTGAGTGAATCATTGACAAAGACCCACCCTGTTGAGCTGATCTATATCACATTTGTCTGCTGTACCAGATGTGACAGTGATAGATACCTGCATCAAAACCTGTCGCTATAAATAAAACAGGCAGATACTTAACCGAGACTCATTTTCACGTGTTACTGTACATGTGTGCAAAAGAAGAACTTGGTAAAACGGTATGTATGAGATTTCTCAGTTTGTCAAATTTTCTGCAGAAAATAAAGAAAAGAAAAACATAAATTTTATGGAGCTATTAAATTAAGAGCAGAGCACATTAACCATGTATAAAAAAAGTTGTTAACCTTCTTAAATTATAAAACCACAAAACAAATCTTCAAAATGTGTCAAATAAATATGGTTAAATATTGTAAAACAATATAATATTTGACACCAAAATATGAATTTGACATCATATACTGTAGCTACATTCTACTGTAGGCTTTCCTGTACATGCACCATGTATGTACTTATATATGTATACTTTATATGATTAAACTGCATTTTTGTATTAAATGTATTAAATCTACCGACCTTCCCACTAAAATTATGTATTGCCGTGACTGGTTAATGGACATCTATTGCCTCCAACAAAGTGTTTAATAACCAATTGTGCATGCAATTCACTCACAGGTTAATGTTGCATGAAGGAATGTCACATCTAGAGTGTCACCCTCTCCAAATGGGACTCCCTATTCATTTCGATAACTAGATTTAGCTTATCTGAGCTAAAAGAAATTGTAAGGCATGTCAAACTCCACATGGCTAATATTTAATCTCTGAATGTAACCCAAAACTAAAAATAATTAGACCACACAAGAGTAACAGCATGCAAATATCATATTTGCTATATACCTGTAAGTGTTGATATCTAATTACTGTTGGAACCGGACATGGTTAGCCTAGGTTATGTCTTTAACCTAGGCTAACCTTGGCCAGTTCCAGCAGTATTAACACCACCACCCTACAGCCTTTCTAAGTTTAAAACGAAAGAAGAGGAGCTAGCATGTGACGCTATAGCTAGGACGACGTGACACAGATCCTTTAGGCAGGAACGGAAAACATACAGCAGTGATATTCTGGGTTCCCCATCCCATGTGATCGGAGATCTAGCAGCGAGTACCATATGTAAAGAAAACAGGACAGGCCACTTATGTAATTTGATTTCTGAAGAGCTAAGGAGATCAAACACACCTGTATATAAATCTGTCACTGAAATCAAGACAATAATGGAGGTCTTACTGACAGTTGGGTGTTCTGCTTTCCATCCCAATCAAATCACAGCAAACTTATTATGAACAGAAATTTACACTGATGCATTTGGTCTCTCCATTAAGTCACATACGGATGATTTCTAGGTAAGATATACATACAGTAGGTGGTTAAAGATAATGAATGTGCAAATTACTTTTTTCCCCTGCAGTATTTTTTACCCACCAAAATAAAAAAAAATAAAAAAACCTTAACACAACAACGCTGTGATAAAAAAAATTGCAGGTGATTTTAAGGTCCAAGAACAATCCTTGCCCCGTCAACACCACTGAACAACTTCCTTAAAGAATGTGGCTAAATTTAAGTGCCCTAGATGAAAAAAGTCCAGAGAAAATAAAAACTACAGGCTACAATTTTTCACCATTAGCCAGCATCCAGTTTTGTTTTTGATTTTCTGAAAAAGCTGGGTTGCAGGTTGCACCCACTGAAAATACAGTGGCCAAATCCACTGAGTTGATGCAGGCTTGCCACTGGCTGGGTGTAATGTATAGTGCATTAGTGTTCAGTACAATGCTCAGCCGCAGGTACTGTAGGTGTGCCACACAAGGTAAAATAACACACTTTGCGTATTTTTTTTAATGGCGGCTTACCTGCGACTATGGTTTACAAGTCTACGTTTGCCAGAAATACATTTTTATCAATTCACTTCAATTAAATTCCCTTCCAAGCTACTCGATCTCAACACAAACAAAATACAACACCTTGTAATAGTATATGGTATGACTAACAGAATTTCTACTTGCATCACCAGAAATATGCCAAGTGCAGCATAGGAACCGTTGGAACTGGAACTGGGAACATAGGAACTGGCAGTATCTGTTACTTACCAAAAGGACAATGACAAATATAGTCATTAATTAGATCCATACATGAGCCTCCACTTAGACATGGCTGTGACCAGCAGTCATTAATGTTTTCTGCGCAGGTCCGTCCTGTGAACAGAGTGGAATTAAAACACAGAAAATCTGTCACACTTCAGTAGCTATATAGCGCAGGATATTCAACCATTTATGCATCACATAGCTCTACTGAATTCATGTTGGAGAAGTTTGTTCCGGCACTTGGCCTGCTTTGACTATGACATGTTAATCTGTAGTGCCACCTGAAAGACTATGAAACATGAATAGCTGTAGCATACATAGAACATACTGTAGGTCCCCTATTCCATAAAGGGCTGGCAGATGTACAACTGCCTTTTCTCCTTCATGTCATGTTGGCTACTCTCATAATAGCTACAGTGTGTTGCTATAATTAAATGCAATACACCCTCAGGCAACTAGTGGTCACCTTGGTAACAGATACTGACCTTGGAATCAGAATACATTCTCTGTTAGTATACAGCTAATCTCAACCCCTAATGCAAGTCCATATTGATTCTCTCAGCTTGCAGCACATCTTTGAAACACTGCAAATGACTAGCACATTCCCTTAAGTGTCCTTAAAGGCTCTGTAATAGCCTATGTTGCTTTGGCTCCCAACAACAACAAAAAAATATCTAGGCATGTGGATCATCGAATGCCGGATTAAACTATATAAAAATTATATTAACTCACACATCAAATTCAGAATATTAGCCTGTGCTTGAATTAAATAAAATATATAAATTCCATTTTGTTATCTACCGTCACTGTAGGTGGCAGGGAACATATTTTCAAATACCGTATGTAGCAACAGTAAATTAGTTGTTTCACGACTATAAAGCATTGAGGGACCTCTCAGACTCTAAACATTAAAAAACAATCCAACATGAACATGTTTAATGATCCCAGAGATGCGTTAATGAACCTAGTATAGTATGGAAGCACGTCGCGTTTCCGTAATCGTCCCAGGATAAAATGGAGGCCCAGACCGCTGGCTAAGGGGAAAACAAGCTTGTGCTCATATCAGAGACGGGGCAGCCATACCCTCAAACCCAGGGGGACAGTGGCACCGATAATCGCCCATTAGGTCCAGGCAGGTGGCGCCGCTTGAGCATGGAAAGCTGTTGCACTCGTCCGTTTCCAGTTCACAGAGCGGCCCCTCGAAACCAAGCATGCAGCGGCAGGTGTAGTTATACTGCTGGTCCAGGCAAACGGCATGTTCAGAACACAGGTGGCCAACGCAGTGGTCAATGTCCACCTCGCAGTGGGCTCCCGTGAATCCTCTGGGACAGACGCAGCTGGCAACCGATCACAAGAGAATTTCTTAAAACCTGGCATGTACGGTAATTCTTTCACATCGCCTGGGAGTTGAGAATGGTAAATGTCAATGGCTTTCGCAGTAATAAGGAATGGAGCCTTATTGACAGCCTGGGGGATATTTAAGAATTGAACGCTCACCTGTATCCGTCAATCCCATCCACACACATGGCGCCGTTTTGACACCAGTGTTGAGCACAATCGTTGACATTTACACGGCAGTTTGGTCCGGACCACCCAGGTGGACATACACAGATGTAGCTGCTGGCGGTGTTCAACAGGCAGCGTCCTCCGTTGGCACAAGGCTGGTGACGGAAAATAATTTCAATGGTGTACATTTTCCCCTGATACAGCCCCGCTTAATTCGCATGAATTAAATCACTTCACCTTTCATGGTAATATAAACAGCACTGCGCTTAATCTGGACAACAATACAACCATCGCTGAAAGGAGACTCCTAATCATTTCCGGGTTTTCATCTGAAAAACTGGGCTTATCGTTGCCACACGACATATTCATCAACATGGGTTGATACCTTAAGCTAGCTTTCATGTAGTCCCACCAGTGTAATACATTTAATATAATACAGATGTTGATGGTTGAAGCTAGCACTAGCTAGGTACCAGGAAACAAAAATGACAGAAGGAGAGCAAGCTGGTGTGGGAAGACGTACAATTCAGACATCACAACATTGTCTGGAAGGAGGCCAACGCACGGGCCTGCTGAACAGTGAACGATTAGCTCTCCCTTGCCTTCTGCAGAAACTCCTCTGTTCAAATTTGTTTTCTAGTGTAGGAGGTTGATACATCACAATGAAAAGCAATTGAGACAAAACACAGGATGGGACAATTCTTTAGCAGCAGTCATCCATGTTAGTTGGTGGAGGCCCCGTCAGTCCTGAAAACTTGCCTCCCTTTGTCCGAGCCACAAGCCTCGAGGCTTACAAACAGCCACGCGCTTCTGCTTTGTCTTTCCGCGGAGTCCTATAGCTGGGTATAAATCCAGAACGGAAGGATGAGAAATGTGCTCAGCGATGCACAAACCTGGGGTGCCACAAAGTTTGTTTCTTACTCTCTCTGTGTGTGTGTGTGTTTGTACATACACACATCTGCCTCAGAGACTTCAGACAGTCATTAAATTTCTGTTTTATTTGTTGTGGTTATCTCTTATACCATTAGTCATAATACCTGACTGAAAACCATTTCCAAGAATTACTATTCAGCCAGTGAATGCAAATGCTGATCTGCTCAACTCATTTCGCTTTGGTTCAAAGTAAAAAAATAAACGATCGGAAATGTTTGCTCGGTCTTTGCGTGAGGTTTAACATGCACTTACTGGAGTAAATGGGAGAGTTAAATGTCTCCAATCATAGAAACAAATTCTAACCTTCCTACCCATTTAGATAGTTGTTTTTTTATGAAGAAGAATTACACTGCAGAACTGTAGAGGAATAACTGTAGAAAAACACTGTAAAAATGGATTCAGCAGTACAATGAGGGTTCACCTACTTGAACGTTGTGAGGGCAGGGTGCGTGGCAGGTATATTTCAGGCCATCGGAAAGGTCCAAGCACTGGGTTGTCGGTGGACATGTGCTGTTGGACAGGGCACAAGCATTTATGTCGACCTCACAATCGTTTCCCAGAAATCCTGAACAAAAGATAACATTCAGAATACACTTAGTGGAACACTAGAACAACTGGAAAGAAAAACAAAGGTAATTTAGAATAGAATGAATAGATACTAGTCTTTTGCGTCGATATTTGTATGCACTGCCTACCCTAGCTATCACAAAATAAGACGTAGGCTACAATAAAACATTTATTTATAAATCAACCATATGAATCCCGTCTTCAGTAACATTTTCAGCAATTTGGCTGTTCGTTCGTTCTCCCATATTAAGCGTGTCTATCAATGAAGTGCCTAAAAAAGCACAGTCATCTGCTGCTATTGGCAACCAATACCATCATTTTGTTTGTACCATCCCTAGTAACCACTCCTTCGTACACGCCCACAAAAAGCAGCAGTGGTGCCATAGAGAGTGGCTATCAAGTTGCGCTACCTATCGATATGTGCCACTTATCGGTTCTGCGCATGCGCAGACCCACAATCTTGGGCTCTGTTTCCAATAATCATCTTTCCAACATCTTTATTATAGAGCATGTTTTGATTTGAGTATATGCTTTCTTATATATTCCCAGTACAAAATCACTTTATATTATACCACTACACACTCCATGTACACTTTAAAAATACGGGGAGCATGTTTTGATACTCTGTTAACATCTTTAACACACAGTACACATGTTTATGTAATAACTTGTTTGTTAATAAACTCTTCTTGTTACTTGAAAATTAGTCACTGTGCTTAGACAGAAGGGTCCACAGTAACCCTTGTATCGGTTTGTTGCCCTCGGCGCATCGAAAACCCTTGGGCGCCCAACACCCTGCCGCCCGGTTCGTGGTTCGAGTATTATTTTCCAGAGAAAACCGTGAACAGGAAAGTCATTTTGTAACGCCGGCATCATCAATTCCAAAGCAGCCTCATACAGAGTCGCACAAAAGCAAGAAGCCCCGCACGATAGCAGAGGAGCTAATTCTCCCCGCAGTCTTGGATATGGTGAGTACTATGCTGGATGGGACAAGCGCCACAAAAATAAAGGCCGTCCCACTGTCAAATGACACAAGTTGATGAGGCTACTGACAGCAATAAAGACTGCTTGTTTATTGCCTGTGTGCGCTCTGTCGATGCAGATTCACTGAGTGATTTGCTGCATATTTACCTACACAAAACAAACGATTGAGAGAGGTGAAAGGAAATATGTTGGGGTGTGTGCTTCCAAAGGGGGGCATGATAGACAAAGTTAGAGAACCGCTGCATTAACCCAACACCTCCATAGCCACACCAAAACACAGACTAGGTTGGAGAGGGGGGCGCAATCAGCAGCCGCAGTGCAGTGCTTCTGGGTTGTAGTGACTATCTTAAGAGCACAACTGAGGAGGAACTAGCATCAATCAGTCACTTATCAGGTGGTCATGATAGGTGTTTTTGTGTTTTTTTACCCGTCTGGCTTAGGATTCAGCTACTGGACCCATATCGTTCTAATCGTTCATTTTGGACAAACTTTTAAAATGATGTCACAACTGGGGCCAAATCTGACTGGCTTGTTCTACATGATGATTTTATCAGAGAGGAATTTGGGCTAAATTACATGGTAGACATATTCCAGAATTAGTCAGGCCCTTTCGGGTAGCTTTAGATAACATAACTGACCACAAAACTGGGAAAGCATCAAATTCTTTCAATGGACAGAGAAATATTTAAACAGATCCACCATACTATGAACTGTTTTGCATTAACTATACATTTGCTGATACTGGATTCTAAATGTAATTACTGTGCTCCTCCAAGTATAAACCTATATATTACTAATATAGTACATATTTAATGTACAGATATAATAAGAATAATAATAATAAGAATAATAATAATAATAATAAAATATTGTACATTGAGTGCCGGTTGACTAGTTCTTACCCCCATTGAGTCTATGTCCATGCTTGCAATGTACATGTGTACATTTAGACTAGACATACCTGTATTACTGAGATTAAAATAAAATATACATTATTTTGTTAATTGAAAGACACTACAAATCAATTCATCATTATTATTCGTTTAAATAAATTACAATAAATTACAAAAAAAAGGAAATATTAGCTAAATATATTGATCAATATTGATGCATACAAGTCCCTGTGGGGTATGTTCTTGTGTGGAGAAGCGACACATTGTAGTCAGGCAGACGAGCTGCCAACAATGTCTTGATTTGTGTGGAGTCCACACAAGCAATAATACTCCCAATGACAGCAGGTATAAGAGCAGCTGCCAGAGAAGCAGATTCTGCCCTGGCAGCAACACTGGCTACTCAGGGGAATTCAATCGCTTTGCATCAACGAGTGTAAATTCGGACTCAGCGGGCAAAGCAAAATAAACAATAACAGGAAAATTACATTAATAACGGTTCCATAATGTAACACTGACACAATTTGCTCGCACTACTGAGCTCTGGCAATGAGCTTGCAGGTTTTTTACAGCTGTCAATCAAAGGGCAGGGTAGTGAATACCCGCTATGGGGAAATAATGTGACAAAGTGGCTTTTTCCAATTGCTACGGCTCCTGTGTGCAGCGCGTGCTGCAGCAGTGTGCTGATCGCTGGGCTTTTCCTGAATACAAATTTTCAAATGGTTTAGTAGGCAGAATTTTCTGCACCATCAGTACGCCTGAAATGAAGCAAAGACATACTACTTACACATTTAACATTACGACACTTCTATTAAAAAATGACAATCTACTATTGCGATTTAAAGGGAAATAAATTACACTTTAATTACAGAAGATAGAACACACCGACACACACAAAAATATAGTGCATGTATATTTTCATTAATTTATTACACTGTGGCACTATACAGAGGATTCATGGTTGTGAATATGTACACCACATCATAACTGCCTGCATCACGTCAGTGTATCAAGCTGTAAAATGCATCTCTTCCATTCCTTTTCCCGTTTGTGTCCCAACTGTTGTCTCAAAGGCTGACGGACGCCCTGTCTCTATTTGTGACAAGACACGCTGCCTTCTCCCTTATTATGACTCCTGCATCTAACCCTATCTTAGAATCATCTTTGCTTTGCTGCGCAACATGGGCAGTAAGAATGCGACGTAAGCTTCTCTCTCTCTCTCTCTGCCTAAAGGGTTAAAAGCTTTGGCAACGTTTCTTGGGACTAGACCAAGGCGTGCTTGAAAGCTATAACTTAAGTCCTATTATGTGTGTGGTGCGTCTGTAGATGTTGGACAAGGCCCAACGTACCTGTGAGACACTGGCATTCATAGCGTCCTATCAGGTCAGAACAAGTGCCATTGTGCTGGCATGGGTTGGATTCACACTCGTTCATCTCAGTCTCGCAGTAGGTGCCTGACAAGGGTAAAGGGTATTATTATCACGGCATTTAAAATGACCAATATTGAACACAGCCTTAAGGAGCCCACTTTACTTCAGCCCAACAAAATGCCATAGAGTCACGTGTTGCAAAAACCTATTTATTATTAATCAATGGATTAAACAATGTAAATCATGCAAATCTTTTCGTAATCATCACTGCTTCAGGATCGTATCCAAGTTTCCAATTTGGTGTACATGAGCTGTGCCGTTTGTGTTGTGTGCATTTCACTCTCATTTAAAAACCTACTTTCCCAAACATGATCATATGGGGAATAAAGGTAAGCACACTCCGTGCCTGATTGACTATGCATAAGTGCAGCATACAAGTGGGGTTTATAAATTCTTGTAAGACCAGGTTTCATGAGAGTTGTGAGATTAAAGTCATAATGTTCCAAAAGATACAAATCTGAAGATTAAAGTTACAAATACTCCACAAAACCACAATGCAGAAGGCTGGATTAGGATTAAACCGAGAGTCTGTAATAAGGTTAGTGAACTCTCCCAGTTGCCAAGTCGCTGAGCTTTTGTCCCCAGATGCTTTTTCGCTCCACGTCGCTCTGTGACGCCCGGTGCCAATTGAAATGAATGGCGGTCTGTCGCTTGTAGCTGGCCGTCACTGCCGGTATGAATGCACAGTTGCTGAACTTGGGTGAATACATTCATCTTTATAGCCAATTATTTGTTTTCATTCTGTATGTTTTAATGTGACTTGGGGTTAACAGTGTTAGTTTGTCCTGAAAGATTTTCAATGTTTTTTTTTTCCCCAGAGGCTTTTCGATGCAGAAAATAGTGCATGGTAGTGCATGGTAGTAATAGTAACAGTAGATGTACATAAAAGAGAGTTTCACGGTTCTTCCGACATTAATTACACCAATTAATATCTTAAGTGTGACTTTTTAAGCAGTTTAGCATGCTTATATTAATTGCGTATGTGGTTCAAAAATAAATATAAATGCCACAGTCCGGGTTTGACAATAAAAACTAACAGGCTGCATATATAACTAATAACCAAATCTGTTAATGCATTCTTGCATTGCAATGCCGTATGGCTTCAATTTGTCTAGTGCAAAGTGTGTTTGGTCCCTTTTGGGCTGTACTGATGATAACTGTCAATGCTCGAGTTCTACTCCTTTAGGATGAAGAAGCCTGATTGAGTTTTATTCTGTCCTATGATACAATTTATGACACAATATTAGCATTACAGACATCGGTTTGTCTATTGGCTTTTTCACTTATTCACAAATTATGAAATCCTCTACAGTAAATCCATGTGGTTCTTTCTATAAATAAAAAAGATTTGGCCAACTCTTGTTGTAGTATTAGTAATAAAGGATAAAATGCTTGTTAAAAAGTATTTCCTTGTTGTTTAACTTCATTAGGCCTTTAACATTGGCCATGTTGCATGTAGTTTAAATA
Source organism: Percopsis omiscomaycus (assembly GCA_027575585.1). Classification (NCBI taxonomy): domain Eukaryota; kingdom Metazoa; phylum Chordata; class Actinopteri; order Percopsiformes; family Percopsidae; genus Percopsis; species Percopsis omiscomaycus. The sequence continues at coordinate 29,275 of JAODLI010021430.1, forward strand.
TCGCAGGCATACTATTTTTCATAAAGATGACAACTCTCTCAAATCAAAGTAATCTTTAATCTCAAAACAAAATGTGTTTATTCTTGAAACATTATGACTCATTTTGTCATTATGACCTTAAAACAGAAATTAGTTCAATGACCTAAGAGAGCAGATAGATTCTGACTCAGCTGTCGGAGGTAGACACTAGTTCTAGCTCTGAGAATGTTAATTTAAAATGTCAAAATGACAGAGACATAATCCTATGTATAGGCAGTACAAACCCTGATTTATACCATCTGCAAGGTAGGTTCAACTGCCTGTTTTACAAATATGCCATATGGTACCTCTGTAAAAACAAAGAAAGGAGTAGTATCAAGGAAAGATGTGAAGCATATCTATCATGGTCTTATTCTAAAGTAAACATGAAATAAATGAAAATAATCTTTCTGTACCTTGTGTACATAGAAATAGTCTGGATTCACATTTCACTCACATTTTGCATCAAGTTTCTAAATAATTCCCTACTATTAAGTTTTTTTTTTTTCTTTTTGCAATGCTTCTACATAAAAAATGAACTGAAAATGAAATAGAAACAACAGCTGTTGCTTGAAAAATAAAGCCTCAATGCAACTGGGATGTCAGGGCTCGGGTAATGCATTTAGTGTTATGATCTATGATCGAGTTCTGAGGGGTTTCTAGGCAAGGCTTGGAATGAAATTGGCCTTTCTAGGCGGAAATTGTCCAAATTCTAAAGCTAAAGTCTAAAGATGCCAGGAAATGATGAATTTGATCAGTTTCTAATACCTGCCATGTTATATAAAGACATTTTTCCATTACTGAAGTGTAAACAGATTTTAGCTTAACAGAAGAAAGAAAAGAAAAAACAGTCAACCATAGCACTATGCAAGAGCTTATCTGACTGACATGTGTTTTGTGTAAGTGTTTCAGGACCTGAGACCAGATGGGGAAATACAGTATGACAAAAGCTGACTGCCCTGTGGAAAACACTTGAATTTTGCATTTAAAACCACATGGGGTACTAAATGTTTTATGTCATTGTCAACACGATAACAATTATTATACATCTGCATAACTGTTCAAATAGTATCCTAATTTGGGTATAGTTTTATTTTTATACTGTCAGATTGTTTTATATTGATGAGGTGGTCTGCAATATAAAGGGGGTCTAGTACAGTGTTTCTCAACTGGTGAGTCTCGACCCAAAAGTGGGTCGCGAGCTTGTGTGGAGTGGGCTTCTGCACAAGGCAAAAAGCCCAACTTTTATTCTTACCAATCTGCCAATGGCACGCTTTTATTTTACATATGTGTTTTGAACAGTGCATATAGACATTGTGGAGTACTGCATGAATTGTTCTGTCAAATAAATTATAATGGTTTGGAAATTAAATAATTTTTGGGTCGTGACTTAATGACCAAGGACAAACGTGGGTCCTGAGGTTAGACCAGTTGAGAACCACTGGTCTAGTGGGACATATAGTGCAAACATCATGAGGTGTAGAAAGTATTACGTTTGTTGATATAAGCTGAACTGTTCTGAAAAGCAATGTACCTGAAATATTACATGGAGAGAAAACAGCACAAGTTAGCTGTTCAACCTGGGAATCCTTTCACCATCAAGTCACTCAGTTATTATTCATGTGCAACATTTTTTTGCAAAACTGTTTTGTTCAAGCACACGTACACCCACAGGTGTACAGGTGTTTCAAGTTATTTTGACACAGGGTAGTCACCCTGGGCATACAGAAACCCCTGCTCGGTGAGACAGGTGACACATTCTTTATGATTGGTTCTTCTGGAGTATATGCACCTGTATGGGTTTCCAGGGGTTTAAACTCTCATGACTACCAGTTCCTACCAGACTGGCCTACTAACAGTACCAATAAATGCAATATAAAAACATGTACCTCATCATTTTCTACTTGCTATCCATTTTAGCCAGGTGCCAGCTTTACCACATGACTCATACACCGAGATCCTAGCGGGTTATTCCCAAGCAGATTGCAAATGTCCCTCGGAACTGCGAAAGCACTCTGTTAGCTATAACTGGCTGTAAAGGAACATATTACTGGAGATTTCTTTTTAGCAGCTAAGAGGACTTCTCAGCACTTCTGCCGTTGGCGGACGGCAGATTCAAGGCCGCTCGTCAAAAAGGGAAAAGCCCTCAAAAAAACTCTTTTGTGGGCTCTGCTGCACATTTGTAGTGTAAAGATAATGTAGCATACTCATCTTACCTGTGAAGCCGAGAGGGCAGAGACAGGCGTACTTTGGAGGAGATGACAAATGACTGGTTGTAATGCACGTCGCTCCATTCACGCAGCTCTTTGAGTGCATCAAGCAGGCGTCGCCGACAAACTGGCAAAACTCACCTATCCACCCAGGGGTACAAACACACTGCAAGGCACACAATATGGGTGAGGAGCTCATTATTCTTGAACTCTAGTGGTATTCTATGCTAGCAAGGTCCCCTTCCAGAGAGCATACGATATATTAATGCCCAAAATGGTCATTCCTTATTTTCCAGGGAAGACGGATCAAAACATCACAACGTAATGCCTAATTTACAGCTGGTAATAGCATTCTGATTATGCCTGACAATGATTGGAGACAAACACACACGCACGCACGCACACACAAAGCATCTAAAAGTAGATTTCAGACCGGGCACCCTCTGTGGTCTAATGGAACAAGATTGATGGAAAATAATTAGGATCTATGGGGCATTACAGGGTAGTCTGAAATGTTGGGTGAAAATACACAGTTTGAAACGACTGAGCAATTCAGAGGCAAATTAGTGCGTTAGTCTGAAATACTGTGTGTCCAGATACAATGATTAATGGGCTAGAATTGTCTTAATGCTGTCTGCAGAGATTTTCTGCAATTGATGTTAATTTATTTATTTAATATTGTTATATTGTTTCAGGGAATTGCTTTATTTGTGTTTTCCCCCCCCCAATTACAGACTTCGCGTCACTCTTCTAGTTATATATTAAAAATATTTTAAAAGTATAACAGAATATTTTTAGTCGAAAAATAAGGAAGGGAACAAAACCAAACCCTCAGGCACCTGCTGCATATGTGGTTGTCAGTAAACAAAACAATACTTTACAAATCAACAAATCCTTCAAAGCGTTTGTGACAACCTCGAAGACAGCTAAATGACATCGACATCGAAAAATAACATACATACATAATAGCACAGGACAATGCATAATAAATACCTTTTAATGACCTTTTTTCCATAGTTTTCATAGTTTTAAATGTATCTTTATTATTATTTATATCTAAACTATTCAAATCTGTAAACTGAATTCAGTAAAAAAGTTTTTGGAGCTTTGAAAAGAAACCAGACTGTTACAAGGAACAGAAGGTGGTCTGGTATACTTTATTATGTACGCAGGGCTCAATGTTCACTAAGGTGCTCTATGACTTTTTTTGTTTCTTTCAGAGTATTTAATTATGCCTGAAACATTGAATTACGTACCTTATATCCACCAATTACACTCACACACAATCCTTCATTCAGGCAGTTGATATTGAGCAGCCTGCAGTAATCAGTTACTTCTTCACAGTTCTTCCCGGAAAAGCCTCCAAGACATCTGTAGAAAGGGGTTAGCGTCATCAAAATCAGCTCACCTTGGGCTCTAATAATACAGGGTTTTGACAGGGTCACTGTATATTTGTGTAGAATATTGCAGTGTGTGACACAGACTTGGTATTCGCAATTGAAATGTAACGTTTGCTTGCACCTCACAGGTTTACCAGCGTAGGGCTTACGTTTTCACTGAAAATTACACTCTCCTGGAATTACCTTTAATGGCTTTGTGTTAATTGTATCTTTCTAACAATCATGATTGTGCCCATTGTTTATGAAATTGTGACATTTCATTAGTTCTTTGAATCATTTCTTGGAATTAATAAATGTGCAGAGCCATTTTAAGGCAAATAATGGTAACAATTTCTACAGTGCAGTACAGTGCATTTAATGTGATGCATTTATTTATATTTTAGCAGGTACAGGAAACTCCCCTTTGATGAGAGTTTTAAAAAAAACAACAGCAGCTAGTGTCATCTGTCATTCGACCTACAAAACACTGCAATAGTGTGAATAAAATAGAGACCATTCTTGTACGACAGACATGTTGGACAGGTAACAATTATATATCCTCAGCAATTATTTGCCGAAACACAACACTGGAATAGTTCTTACATGTACCTTGAAATATAAACACAGACACTTATTTTATTTTAAAGGGCGAAAAATAAAAATGATCATTAAATCTTCAGAGGAGAGATTTTCTCAAGACATCCCAATCATCTTGTGGAAAGGGAACACAAGAGTGGCCTCTATTAGGTCCCTTTATGCGCATCACCTGCAGGCATAATCGTCTCCCTTGGATACACAGCTGGCGTTGTTGAGACACGGTGATGGGCTGCACGGGTTCTGCTGTCTCCTGCACGCCGGGGCCATATTACCATCTGCACAAGCACACTCTGACGGCTGCACAGAGAGACAAAACAAACCAGGTCACCCGTCAGCTTGAGAAAACAACATTACATTACGCAAAGATATACGAGATCCCTAACTGGAAGAACACATCCAGCCCGAGCCATACGCCTAAACTACAAACCATATACTGTATTAACTAATTTCAGCTACGAAGCAGATATCTCAAGACTCTCTGAAATGCATTATTGATCCAATATTAATGTAATGCAATCCATTGTTTCTAGTTCATCATGAAAGGATAATGATTATGCTGAAAAGGCTAGAATTTCTGCTATCTACTGTTAGATAAAAGATTACCTAATTTAACATACAGATGGAAGTTCTTTACAGCTTAAGAAAAAAATATCAATGTCAAACAGATCAATGTGCATCCCTTTCACATCAGGTTTCAAGTATTTTTTGGAGCCTTGTGCAAATGCTACGCTTTCCTAAAGCCCATGTGGCAAAAATGAAGGTCAGAAAAGACAATTATGCTATTATTGTATTTTCTCCTGAGTATCCGCCAGCGCATTAAAAACATAATTGGTTTTAAGATGCGTCTGACAACAGTAACATTTTCAGTAAGAGGTGAAAATTGCGGCACGCATCAAATTTAAAGAGATTATAAAAGCTACCACAAATTTTTACTTGGGTATGCCAACAGACATTCGGCCACAATGCTAGAAGAAAACGCTCCAGCCCATTAAGACGACTTTTTTTCATTTTCATATGGCATTTCCTATCAGTTTTCCTCTGAGGTAAAGCAATAAATGAGGAAAAAAATGCATTTCTCACATGTGCCACCGCAGAGCAGATCCGCCCCTCTTGGCATTCACGTGACGTACAACTGACGTTAACTGGAGAGTCACAGTGGAGGCCAGTGAATCCCCCTGGACAATGACAAACAAATCCACCGGAGGTATCTTCACATCTTCCGCCATTTCTGCATGGATTTGACTGACAAGTTCCGTTCTTTTTCTCACAAGGTGGACCTATGTAACACATGGCAGTTAAGGAATCTTAACTCTACTGCAAAGCTGTTTTTTAGATGTAGTTAAAAACATATAGAAACGGTTTAAAAGCAGACATATTTATGGTTCACCTTATTTTAAAATATTGTATGTATCCGTGTTTTGTTAGTAACTTGCAGAAACCGTCTGAATACAGCATATAACAGTAGAGCAATATAATTATGGCAGTTTCTGACAGATAAAGTGATTGACATGACATATGTGATGTATTTAATACAATTACCGCAGTATGCAAGGTTACAGAGCATTTTCAACATTCTCTCCTTACGTGACTATTGAAGCAAAGAGTTATCCTGGTGAGTCCATCCCGCTTTGACCTTACAAGCTCCATATTTGTTCCGCTCAGCATATCAGTCTGGAAACTCTCCATTCATAACCGTTCGGGACAGAGGCGTTACCAATAGGTGTCAATCAAAGTCTTTAGCAGACGACTGGGCCCCCTTCAACCAATCAATCAACCGCGACATGAGTTTCCAAACACAGGTATCCTACTTCTTGCTGTCGGCACTAGCTGAACTACCCACCTCGAAGCTGAATGTTCTCTTTCTGTCTGGGTGCCTAACGTGTTTTAATGGAGAGTGGAGAGACTGATGTGCAAAGCAGAACAAATGGAGCTCACAATATCAGTATGGGCTCACAGGGCTAGCAAATAGTACTGAATCACCCAACACTATCATAGTTGGAGATCGAATAAACCGTTCTACAGCTCTTCACTCTCTAAACATCTAAACATTAACAAATAAAACTATTGTACCTAACCACTCAAGTAAGATACACTACAAATCATTAAAATATTTATACAAATTATGGACATTTTATCAAGAGAAGACTCTTGTTGACAAAAGATACCTTCCTGCAGTGAAGTCACACTAGCAGGCACGTTTGTCTGATCTGATGTGTTGCATAAATCTGCCTACATGCTGCATTTTTCACCTTTTTTTCCCCCTCACAAAATTACGAAACAATGGTTAGAAGCTGCTATGGTAGACAGGTGTGGCGTTAAGTGTGATTAAAGTACACAGTGGATTATGTTTCCTGTAAGTGCTTTTGCAGCTGAATGAAAGCTGGCCCCGTTCACTTCCATTAGGGATCACGTAAAGGAGACTGTATCAGCCCCCCTAACGCATCTTTCCTTCAGACAGGGCGATGTTGAATGCTGTGGTGACATTGTATGCAAAAGATAAAATTAGACAGAATTCACTGTTGGTTCAAGGTGAACAGAATTCGATGCTATTCCCAGGTGATGGTTTCATTTTTGTGTTCTTCAGAAGGTGCCTACTCATTTATCTTTCCAGTGACTCTTTCTTTGCATATTTCCCTTAATCCCCCTGCTGATACAAGTGTCCCAGAGGCTTCCCACAGCTCTCTGTGGACATCAATCTTGCCGTGTACACCTTTAGGGCCTGCGTTTGCCTCATTTCCTTCTAGAAATGAAGTTTTCACACTGTAATAAAAATGTTGCACCAAAACTGCAATACAAATTATCTTTAAAAGTATTTTGGTCCCTGATTAGCACAAAAACATAGACTGTATGGTCATTGAATGCTGCCCCTAGAAGAATCTCAAACATCGAATCTCAAAATGAGATTTGCTTTCTCCAATCTCCAGAATCTAATACATATTATAGCTAAACCACTTGTGTTAAAGGGAAGGGATTAATACTATTTGTTAGATTTAGGTTTACCACAGAGCTTGCTTTTCAGTCTGCTACGTAACAGCTCAATTATTCATTGGAGCTGGGGATTTCTGACGGTGGTGACCTAATGCGCACAGGGAATTACCATGGTGTCAATGTGTATATCGTTACCCCATATCCTTCAAGGCAGTTACAATCATCTGGATTACAAAAACAATTAACGCCTAATTCAAAATGGAACTGGCCCTATGAAGGGCTCTAATACCCCTTAAACAAATACCCTAGAGGCAGTGTACAACACAGTCATATCAAAAGGAAAATCTCATTTGAAATGTCCCATGAGTTTGGCTCATTATTCTGTGCGCATAGACTTTGGCCTATGAGGGCAGCCAGCGCTGGAAAAGCCACTAACTTCCAGTTGATTAATGGGGCTACAGCAGTGGGGAGGTAATGGACGCACCAGCGCCAAAAGAACTCCCAAGAAGATGGTGGGACAACGGGACATCATGACTGTGCTAACGGAACCAGAGGAATATACTCACAAGAATGTGGGCCAACAATTAAAGCAAAGCGAATTAGTAACGTGTCAAAAGGGCACCTGCAACTTTAACGATTTTTTTTTTACGATAAAAATTAACAAATTAGAAATGCAATCAATTCAGCTGCGCAAGCTGTGAGGAGATTCTTCATTTTATGTCGAAGAAAAATCCTTGGCATATTAATCATGTGGTAGTTGAGGGCTAGGGTTTGAAACCCCCGTGTTTTCCCCAATTCTGTTGTTAATTAATTGTACCGGATCATATCAGCGCTGGTAAAATATATGATCTCAGACATTTTATCTAATTGACTCACTGAGCTAAGAAGGAAAGTCAGAGAGTACAGTACTGAAGGTAACCTTGAGCACATCAGCCAAATAATAAGCCCGGTTTGGACCGCACGGGCAAAACTCTGACACTTCAAGAATGTTGCCAGGACAAATTGTTCTCAAAACAAAACAATGAATCAGTGTTGAAAGCCACCTGGAGTTTTTACACAAGGAAGTTCATCGTGGGCACGCTTCTGAACAGCAATATCCAGGGCAAACCGAGCAGTATACTAGTTTTGTAACCCATTTTGTGGGTGACACACATTAACCTAACTGTACATTGCTGAAGTAAAATGAGTCTCATTAACGTACTTATGAGTGAGCCAACAATGCCTCACACAAGCTTATAAGCTCCTCAGGGCTCGCCAGTATCCTTATGAGACCCCAGAGCATCAAATAGACTAAATTACACTAAAAGAAAAATATACAGTATATTGTTACCTGAAAATTTAACAACAAGGAAAAGCCTATGCGGTGAAAGGCTGACAAGGTTTCGGCTAATCTACAGTGCGTAGATCGTTCATTTGCATTACAAAGACATCTCATTACAATGGCAGAGAACTGAACACACGTTATTGTTCGGAATAAAATCAATTTTCTTCTTCCTGATGTCGGGAAATTGACTGAGAAGAAACCACGTCTGACAATGTATGTAGTGTTGTGGTTGACAAACAAAAGTGATTGTCCTCTTGTCCTCTTATAATTTCAATATTCCCAACCAAATATCTTCTGGTTGTAGAAATTGACTATAAAGATCATACGGTGCTCTTAAAACTAACAGCAGCACACACTGTATGTCCTAAAAATATCACCTCTACCAATTCAGAGCTTTAGATTGGTAATTTCATGACAATTTGAAAAGAATGCATCGTCAATTGCTGCTTCATACAGTTTCAATATAAAGCACATTGTGTGAAAGAGATCTCAAACGGAAGACACATTCCAAAAACGCAAGCCATGGGGATGCTGTGTAATTTATTAATATCAATAACTTCCTTTTTTCTTTCAGGCCATATCTTTGAAAACTCTGAACAACTTTTTTATTGACTTAACTTGTGATTCACTGTGCCGAGTTAAAACTTGGAGGCCAATATGTGTCGGTTTAATCTACAAAATTCCTGTTTTCTTGACCTCTGTATCATAACATCAAAAATACATGAATTTATTATTAGTTATGAATCTTGAAACATGGTCAAAGTGTCTGTACTGCATTACAGTATATAATAATTGAAATGAGTGATTTTTTATAAAATAATCATTGACTAATGATTGCTTGCATATTCAAATAAAAATGCATATAGCTCTATCGCTTTTTGATGTTTCTCTAATGTGAGTATATATATAAAAAAAACTCCCCATCTACAATCATTAGGTTAATCAACTGAAATTAAATTAGATGTTTTCACCATAGAAACTGGTGTTAAAAACATTTGGGTAGACGGTTTCTAGGCCAGTGTTTCTCAACTGGTTCCGACCCAAAAGTGGGTCGCGAACCGGTGTTAAATGGGTCACGGAAGCGTGTCAAAAAGTCTACAAACTTCCGATGGTGCGCAGGTCTTTTGAACAGTGCATATAGACATAGACCTGCAATGTCATGTCATCACTGCTCACATCGGCAGCGCCTTCCGGGTCTAAATTTTAAAAAAGTTAATAGGAGCACAGAATGGCGTTAGCGCTCACGTTAAGTTATGTGAAAATAAATTGAGCTTTTGACATACATTTCGGATATATTGAGATCTTCTTTTGTAAATATGATGTTTGCTAAATGCTGAAAATTAAATGTCAGCTGCCAGAGAACCACTTTTCTAGCCTAGAACCACTGTTCTGGGCTATATGAGAATGATGTACTGCTGTTTTAACCTTAACCTCTAGACATAATAGCACCGCCAGGCCAGTCAACATCTTATTGTCCATGGAGCAAGGGTGAGCCTAATCTATCACTGTGCCAATGGCATACAGCATCTGTCCAGCTGCAACTGCCTATATATAAATCTTATAGAATCAAGATTGTCAGGGGTCAAAAAACTGTATGGGTATTTTCACAGATTGGGTTTCCACAGACACAGCAAGTTTGTAGAAATAAGAGCAATCCATCCCTTATAAACAGCACATAAAGACAGGGTTCCTTACCAAAGACTCCTGCGTCACAGATGCATTTGAAAGAGGTAGGCGACACTTGAATGCATGCTCCGTTTTGACAGACTTTGGCACAGTTTTCCCTTCCAATGACTTCGGAGCAGTTAATCCCTGAAAGAAATTATACAAGTTTGACAACTAACATACTGCAAAAGAAAAATGTGTCTCATGGGAATGTGTATGTGGAGGTTACAGAAGCCAGTTGAATATGACTAAAATAATATTGACAAAGATATTATCTCATTACATTACATTACTGAGATAAAGGGTTAACCCTAACCCTATTATCTCAGTTATTGTTCAATACCGTATGCACTACTACACCATCGCTATTTGCGAAAACTTAAGTATGGTGTTTATTATTCCTCTCTCTTAAGTAAACTGGTTTGGGCTTATTTAGAGCTCTTTTACATAGTAAGTAACGGTCAGTTTGTTATCATTTATCTAACTTGATGTCTTGCAGGTAAAACCGATGGCAAAAAAAATTATGCGTCCAGCAGCTGTGATTCAAAGAGACAAGGTTATATAAAGAACAGCGGATTAGGAACAAGTGGGTTTTGTCCTTACCTGTAAAATGTGGAGGACACAAACATTTATATGTTCTGCGGTTTGGATCTGTGGATCCATTGCTCAAACAAACTCCTTTGTTTTCACAGGGGTTATCCAAACAAGCATCAAACTTTTCACAGAACCTTCCAGAGTAGTGCCGGTGGCATTGACAGTTGTATGAATCTTCCCAAAGGCTTGTGCGGCAAACACCATTCCCCGAGCAAAGTCGCAGCAGTGGAAAACTCTGACAGCGTTGTTCTTTCACAAACACATTGAGCCTTAAGCCAAGCTTACATAGCTGCGTGTCTCCATCATGCAAAGCCACAACATAATGATGACCTGGGGCGAGCCACTTAGGGTCAACCTGGTGACCGTCACTTATATTGTGGAGGAACAGAAACTGATCATTCAGTTGTGCTTTGATGGAGCAGCTGTGGAAGCTCTCCTTTGACACGTTGACAAGTTTAATACCATACGACTGAAGCGCTTCATCAGTAGACACAAATAGTTTGTCTCCGTGTTGGAACTGAAGGGGGCAAATCTGTGGAAAGATCAAATATTCCCCACTGGATTCTTCTCCGTGCCCTTGAGGATTCCAACACTGGGTAACGTTCATGCAAATATGGTCCGTGAGAGTCCAATTAAGATGGATGGTCTGTGGCTGGGCATGCCACTGAAGTGAAGCGTGCGTGTTACAAAGCGTTTGGCAATGGGTTACGTGAACAGCGTAGCTTGCAAGGACGGTAAGAATGTAAAATAACAATGCCTCCATGTTTCTTCTCTGTCCTTGTTGGAACCAACAGTTGGAACCTTTTCTTGAATAATCTGAAGGATGGCCAAGGTAAAGGCTTAGTAATGTCCTAGATCATGATGTATATGATGGCCAAAATCAACCTAGGGGGGTGGGGGTGGGGGGGAGAGAGACAGCTTGATTAGGGAACAGCAAACACTAGGCTTAACTAACAGAGTAATGATAATAGATGTCTGCCAGATAGTCATAGTGGCTCATAAATCTATGGACACAGTAGCTGTCACGGCTGATGAAAGGAGGACAAAAGTGTTGCGAAGAGCATTTTTTATTGCATCACATGGACTCAATTAAACTACATGGGTGAAATTAAGTGCGGGTGGTGCTGTCCCCATTAAGTAGACTGAATACTGTAGTTGCCATAATCGGATGCAGTCCTGCTGACCACCAAGCGTGTCACAGCAGCTCCTTCTTCCCCGAGGTTCGCACACAGAATGACAACGTCGGAGCAAATATACCCCCGCCCTCCCGCTGGTGATACCTCGGTGTCAGCAGGCACTGAGATGAGTTAAAACAGACAGCACACTATCCTTTTCCCTAAGGCCATTTTCTTACTTGCGCATGAGATAAAACAACAATGCACCGCGGACTCAAAATTTCCACTGGCTGATCAGCTCCCAATGAGTGATGAGAATAACTGTGTGGATGTAATAAGTAATAAAAGGCCTTTACATGGGATGCTGCTGTCAATATAACAGCGAGCGATAAAGTAAATTAGATTGCAAGACATTGTGACCAGGGCTTTGTAGGGACACAGGGGACTTCATTAGAGCGAGATCAGATTGCCCATTCAAGTTTTTTCAGAATGACTCAGAAAGTTGTTACGACAAAATATTAGCATTTAAAAAAAAAAAAAAAAAGCCATTCAAATAAAATGAATGGATGTTTTACAGTAAATCAGAGCCGAGGCCCAAGTCTTAAAACTAACAATATTAGGCTAAACATGCATATTAGTTTCAATAACCTTGAATGTTTTGCATGCTCGAATTTACTGTTACAGGAAAACAACACAAACAAAAGTTAATAGCCAATGGAAAACTGACCAGAGCAACCAAACTTTACTTTAAGTAGACTACTGTTTACTTGGGCAACACCATTCAAACCATACGATCGAATGTATCATTTTCTGTCATATGTGACACTGTCTGAGGATTAGAGCGCATATTAACACTATTTCAGGGAAAATAAATAATATACACATTTATACATCACACACTATTCCCTCACCATGTGCACAATTGACCTCCAGAAACTGTAGTTTACTGTAACTTGTTTCAATGCAGGTTACAGAGACTAACAGACTACAATTTGATTGTCTGTTGAATCAAAGGTCTTATTTAGCATTAAGATGTAGTAAAGGTAATACACACCCACAGTGTCAGGATGAAACTGGCGGGGGGGGGTGCATGGGGAGTAATAAGGGCTGGTGGGGGTCATAGGCAAGATCTGGGGAGGAACCATGCCTGCGGGCAATCTATTTTTAGTCTCCCACCAAAACCTGCTTTGCGGTAGCTCAGTTCAGCCCATATAATAGGATGGCGATCACACTGATGTGTTGCAATACAATCAATAGTGCTATGCAAATCCTCCCCTGCCACGCTAGAGACTGCAAAAGGACACACCGATTAATAAGGTCAAAAGGACATAGGTCTAGTTCACACTATGACAGTTTATTATATTATTTTACTGTAATGTTAATGTTTCTTTATGCGTGTAGCTCTACTGTGCTTTAAAAAGGAAAACTTCAACCAAAAAAAACAATTAGTGTGTCCATTACTTGTTGTACTGCTATCTCTTCACAGAGAATGTTGCAGTAACATTGTTCTTGGAGGTGATTGGGGATCAGAAACCACTACATTATCTGTGAAGGGATGGGAGTCTTAATTCTTCCAGCATTCCAGGTCGTGAGGGTCGATTAATTGTTATCACTTAGGCTATTCCTTTATTCTCAAACTGTGGGGACCCACCAGGGGGTTACTATTATTTGTAATGTTATTTTATTCTCTTTTATAAAATATGCATTTTTTTTGTCAGTGGGAAACTGTCAGTGGGAGGCTAGCAAGAGGATAGAACATGCTTAAATTTTCATTTAGAGCATTTGGCAGACGCTTTTATCCAAAGCAACTTACAATTAGTACATTTGTCAACAGTTGAACTGGTTAACCACCAGTTTTTGCAAGCAGATGCTGCACAGTTATTGTTTTATTATTGATGCAGCATTAACATTGGTTTATGCCACTTAGAGCACTAAGCACTAACTACAAAAAAAATTGCTTATTGTTTACATTCCTTGCGGGATCCCTTGAACCAGTAGCCTACAGAGGCTGTCAAATTTGTCACTTTGTGGACAGCAATCTAGATAGAAACTACAGATTTCTGTATAGATTTAAACAAACCAACCGGACCAACATAGCCACATACATTTGACCTTTAGTAAGTTAGTCACTTCCCTCACCAATACACTGTAGCCTATATTTTACTAATGGCTACAAAAAATACACATATAGTAAACCTAGGTCAACAGAAAAGTACACTAAAAGTGGTATGCCTTTCCTGGTTTACTGTGACACAGAGGGACTTTGTAAATAATACCTACAGTGGGATATATTCAGGACCATAATACTTCAAAGCAAGTACAAGTAAAGGTTAAATTGGGGCAAAGCCAGCAGGAGCAGAGCTCTTCAAGCACGGATTGCTCATTTTTGTTTGAGGCAATACTTTCATCAGTTTCCAGGCATTTCTGTAGCCTGTTGTTTCCACCTTATTAAAAAGGGACTAAATCAATCCCTTCACTGTCAAGCTTTCGTAGAGTTCCTTATGCTTTCATGTAGCATACACAGAGGGCTTGATAAAATTTGCATTAATCAAGCAAAGACTGCAACAACCAAGAAAAGGCCTACACAATCTATCCTGAGATTATTCTCACTGTGTTTATAATGCAAAATCATATGAATACACCTGTTATGTGCCCAATGCCACAGACCACAACTACTGTAGCAACATATTTATTAGACGTACGTGCAACAGCCTCATATCATCCGCTATTCCTGCCAGTCTATAGGTCACCCGTCCATGAGTTATTATCATTAATAATGGTGCTGACAAAAGTGAGTTCTGGATGTCCACTACTCAGTAGGCCTAGCAACATCTTAGAACCCCTAGTACTATAGGACACGTTAGACTCGTTTGCATTGGAGGCTACTCGGACTGGCTCGCCCTAAAAGTGGTGAATTGTTCGCGTATTTACCTCAGTACCAATGTCTGCATGTAACAATGGCTTAGGATAACGCAGTCCACACACGTCGCTGCCCTCATTCTGAAAATGTAAGGCCCAGGATTTAGTCCTCGTAATCTGACTGGGATGCACACAAGACCATCTGCTGCACTGTGTCCAGCCACGTCTCTGTTGGCGTTTTGTTGCGTTTGTGGGTGGATTGAATGCTCACCATGAGTTGAAAAGGTGTTCAGTCTTTTGTCGTAGTTCATTCTTATGTCGAAGTGTGACATCTTACGCATGGAGCGGTCATAGTCCATAGCCTACCTTGTCTAAATATGTAAATATGAAAAGAAGCAGCGAGTGAGCTCACAGACAAAACGTGTTGCTAAGGAAATCAGATCACTGATGAGACGCTACAAGCGTGCGTACCTACTTGAAAACTGCCAAGGCCGTCTGTGATAGGGCAGGCCAGGGCGGGGACAGTCGGGGTGATTGACTGCTTAATTAGGTCTGAACTGAATATTAATTAGGCGGGTTAGGTCAAGCTTTTTTGTAAATAACCTTAGGTTCATTAAATGAATTAGAGTAATTTCATATTATAAGCAGTCGAAAACAATGGCTGACAGTTTTATTGAATCTTCTGTATACTGAAGTCTGGAATAAATAACGAAAAATAGCACACAATTGTTTCAATATTCTAATAAATATTGTAAGCCTGTGTAAAATATCCTATAGTCTAAATGAACTGACTTTCAGCAGCCTTGTATCAAAAAAAGTTTTCACTTACTGTAGACTGAAATAGTCTACACTACAGCATTCCTCTGCAAGATTTCCATAACCCCCCCCCCCAACACACACACACACACACACACACACACATTATATGCATAGAGTATATGAAAAGGATGTGCCTACATGATATATGCAGGATGTTGTATATTTTTGGGGAACCGCTTTCTGTAATTTGCATTTACACCAGGGAGCTTCAGTAGCTACAGTCTACTACTACAGCTAGCTACTTGTGGAGAGTAAACTGGTGAAGTGCCTTGCTCAAGAACATTTGATTGGCAGTGGCTCGGGGAGGGTAAATGTTAGTAATTACCTTCCCTTAAAGGACCAGTGTGTAATATTTAAGAGGCTCTAGTGACAGAAATGCAATATAAGATCCACAACTATGTTGTCA
>JAODLI010021441.1:0-21279 GCA_027575585.1 Percopsis omiscomaycus
TGTGTTTACACATTGTTTGTGTGCGTGCTTTTGTGTGTGTGAGTGTGTGTGTGTGTGTGTGTGTGTGTGTGTGTGTGTGTGTGTGTGTGTGTGTGTGCGTGTGTGGTGTGTGTGCGTGCGTGTGTGCGTGTGTGTGTGTGTGCGTGCGTGTGTGCGTGTGTGTGTGTGTGCGTGTGGTGTGTGTGCGTGCGTGCGTGTGTGTGCGTGCGTGCGTGTGTGTGGGACAGCAGGTGCGGTCGGAGCGTGTCAGTGCGTCAGAACTGATTGGTTCCAGGGAGCAGGACGGGATGTGCGGATCCAGCGGACTGTCAAAAACAGCAGACCCTCCTCTGCGGTCCCGGACAGCTGGACTTCCATTCAGTGCCTCCGCGGAAGAGATGGAACACGTCCATGTCGAAGAAGACGGGGACGTGGCTCTACTGGAGAGCCCTTGTTTTGGTATGTGTGTGTGTGCGTGTGTGTGTGTGTGTGTGTGTAAGGAGACAAATGCTCTGCAGAGCGATAACAAGCCATTAGGCATCTGGCCGACACAGGGAGGGCAGGTTTCCCCACCTGTTTGCCGAGATGAAATATCTCAAGCTCCCCCTCAAAATCCCCACACCACCAACCCATCCGTGTCTCGGCCCGCCATTTTTAATTTCCACATTAAAGGGACGGTTCTGAATCTTTTTACGACTTCTCCCTCACCAAATACACAAGGGGCTCTTCTGTACGCTGTATGCTCGCTGGAACTATTTTCTCTGCATATCACTCCACCGCACAGTGATTGCTAGCGAGGAGTAAAAAAGAAAGGTTTGACTATGAAAGAATGACTTGAATTGCTTGTGATAGACTGCTGTGGCACTATGTTTGATTTAGATTGACTGTAGGCAGTGCTCAAGTGTCTGTTCGGGCTCCCACTAGAGGAGTTATGGCCAGGTTTTGGGTCCGGTTCTCCCCTGCCGACAATCCCTGGGGTGTTCTCTTGTACTCTTGTACGTGGTCTGAACCGATTATCTGCCCAAATGATCCTGTGGTGTGAGGGGTTAACAGACATAATCTTAACGTTACCGACTTGCTCGGAGACTCCCCAATATCCAATCGTAAATATCAAACATGTTTGATGGATATCGGGGAGACTTGAAAGTCTGTAGTGTGAAAGGAACAGCGATGGAAACCATAGAAGAAACCCGCAATAGCCAATGAGGGAGGCGGTGCGGAATATTCTCCACCGGTTGGCGAGAATACCGAAACCATTCTCCACCACTCTGCGGGCTCGGGAAAGTCTGTAGTTGAATGGCCTCTGATCATGGTCCACTTGGCAGAAAGGAAATGGCTGTTTTGTTTCTCTGTGCAAAACATAGCACACACAAGTGCTGCTAGCAGAGGTTGATGGCTCACCTCCATGTTTGTTTTGCTCTGAAGTCCTGTTTGATCACGTGAGTTTCTGTGATATCCCAAGTCCCTGGAATCGCCACTCTGAAATCGTTTAGGATAAACGCCAAGTGTGTGCTCCTGCGTTTTGACTGAATCGTCTAGTGCGTGCGTTCTCACGATTCAAATGTACAAAAAATCGGTTACATATGTCGTTATGTACGTGGTCTCGCACGCTTTTCCTCCAGGGTGCACCAGGCCTAACCCCTCACAAGTCGCTTTTGATTAAAGCGTCCGCTAATTGTAATTGTATGTGTGTTATAGCAAATGGAGGGTGATGAGAGATACAAGACACAGTTTTTCTCTACTGTATATGCATGGCTCGGTCCAATTATGCTTCATAGCTCTTTAGAGTCTCTTTATGGTAGTGTTATACGCTTGCAAAATTGTTCAGCTGAACTGAAGTTGTCGTCCCCCATTATTACACAGTATTTATATTTGGAATGATGACTGTTTGCAGTACCACGTAGCTCATGGTGCTTGTGTGATTCAATAAACACTACTTAAGTTTGACATTTTCACAACACTGGTTCTCTGGAGGTTGGTTTTATATATAACTTGTCAAAGCTCGGGAAACAACAGTAGCCCTGTGAAATCTCTAGAGGCAAATATCAAATTCAGACACAATGGGACTTGGCATTTCAGGTGCTTTTATTTTTGCTAGATTCACCTTGGCAATGGTAAAACCGCAGTGCTTTAACTAGTTATTTTTTATTTTGCCATCCAAGATGGACCTGACAAAGTTACAATCTTAAAGAGGTAGTGTGTATTTATTGATTGTCAAGGGCGTAGATACCGTGAGTTGTCCCTCTGTGTATTAAGGGCACACTGTTACATCGTGTCATTGTGCCACCAACATTTGGTGGCACAATGACTGGTTTCAAACTGTGGAGTAGCCTCTCAGTGTAGCGTATGTAATGTATTGAACCAAAAGGAACGGAGCATTTACTTCAGTTCATTTATATAGTAAGGTAAAACCATATTAGGCCTATTAGGACACATCTTAACTTAGAGCTCACCTCAACTTATCATATCTGTTAGCTGGGAAACAGTTTCTCTTTCCAAATATCACTGACTTAAATGGTTCATTTAATAAATCCAGGTTATTGGAGTAGTAGCTAGTGGTATTCCATGACGATTTACATAGAATCCAAAGCGGTTTATCTGCAATAGCTGGAAAAAAAATAAATCCTAATTTACAAATCCACTGCACCATAAGAGCATGGATACTATATCTGTCAAAAGTGTGGCTGGCTCGAAAAGTGTCGAAAAACTATTCCAAACATACCCTTCAGCAGATATTACATTAATAGGTCTTGTCAGTGAAATTCTTGGCTGC
Source organism: Percopsis omiscomaycus (assembly GCA_027575585.1). Classification (NCBI taxonomy): domain Eukaryota; kingdom Metazoa; phylum Chordata; class Actinopteri; order Percopsiformes; family Percopsidae; genus Percopsis; species Percopsis omiscomaycus. Next base: position 2,753 of record JAODLI010021441.1, read on the forward strand.
ACTTGACGGTTCCCACCGAACATAAACACACAAGTTGAGTAACTCACATCACACTATGCGAATATATTGTCTGGACCTTCTGTATGTGGTTTGAGGTTGAGCCAGTGCACCTTACGTTTCCCTTCAGCGTGCATTTAGATGCCGCCTGAATGCAGATTGACAGGTCATCTATGGTTTTGGAAGTGTGGAGGAATTCTGAGCGCATGTGGCTCGGGTTCCTCGCCTTCACACTCTATTAAGCTTATTATCGTAAAACAAGCTCTTACTATATTTATAAAGTTGCCACCTATCGCCCTGTTCCTGTCTGCCCTCACACTCCCCACTAACAGGGAGCTCCAGTCTGTTATTTACCCTAAGCACAGTGTGAACGAACTGATCAGGTTCCCTTGGAGACCCATTAGAGCAGACAACCTGTCCCGTTCGGCCCAGACCTCCATCCATCATTAAAAACCTGGTCCTCAGACACCACACGCAGGTCTGTCACCCTCTTGCTTTATTACACCCTGCTGTCACGACTCTGTATGTAAAAAAGTGCTGCTAACAACTCTGGACACGTCTATTAAAAGCTCCAGCGCCAACAGAAATGGGACACCGGGAGCTGGGTGGGGATTTTGCAACAGGTCATGCTATCGAGAAGTGTTTGTCTACCTAGGACTGAGCCCCCTGGCTCTGCCTTACCCCTCCACCGCCTGCAGTAGCTGACCCAGGTAGCTGAGTCTGGGAGGCAGAGCAGACAGCTGGGTGTTATTCTACCCTCGTCCCTGGTAAAGGAGGTACTTTGCAAATAGGCTTCAGATCTCTGAGCTCCAGGGTTCCAGGCTGGTGTAGAGGCCCCCTGACAGGTCTGATATGAATTCCAGTGGAAAACCTCTCCAAGCTGTGGTTTGGAGAACAACCAGCAGCCCTTAGTGAGATCCAGAAAGATTCTGGGGGTAGATCTCCTGATTTAAACAGTATGTCTCCGCTTATACTGGTTCTATTAGAGAACCAGTATCATATGTGCTGATTACTATTACTATTTTCAAAAAGGGGTAAAGTATCCTAGTGGTATGGGGGCAATCTCACAGCTGAGAGTCCTATGTTCAATGGACCAAGATGTCTGCTCCTAAATACTGTTTGATTTAAGCCACTTTGGATAACGTCAGATAAAGCTAATGAGCTAATTGTTATCACATTCCATGCTAAGAAAACAACCTTCCATCCATGATTGGATTACACTGCCTGCATTTTGTTTAGAAAGGGAACCACGCTTCCTTTTTCATCCACTCATTTGTGAGCAGTTTTTGGCAGGGGCCAATATTTGACAGATTCTTGATAGAGCTTTGAGGTGTGTCTGCACAGAGCCGCACAGCTCCTCTTTGTTCGAATTGTGAAACTGATGAAGTGTTTATTTGGGTAAAATGCATTCGGCACTATTAACACAATTAACGAGGACCCCTATACAATCCTAACACACATGCATTGAGTCTGTGAAGTTTGTACTTCACACGCAAGTGTTTCATCAAACGTCTCTCCCCCTCCAAGCCAGAGGCTGGAAGGTATTTAGCAAATCAGCTCCATATTAAACAACCCTGTACTCTCAGACAGGCGTGTAATCAATCTCTTGACCGTTTGTGCGTATAATAATAGTTAGGTGACAGATTTCACATGAGTCACAAGTGTTCACACTATTGTTGCTAGTGGAACTACACAGTGGCGTTTCCAGAGGTTGGTGGGCCTCTAGGCAGAAAGTCCCATGGGGCCCTTCTCTCTGACTTCCATAGCCATCTTGCGACCCAAGATGGCTATTTGTTTGTTAATTAGCTTAACTTGTTTTTATTTTTGTTTCTGATTTTAACACTTGGTGCCGGTGGTAGCGCTAAAGCAAACGTTATGACAATATTGTTGGGCGCAAGGTGGTTTTTCTCTTACCTGGGCGTGTATTTTCCCGGTATGCCATAACATCACTTGTCGAAATGTGCGTGGGGGCACATTTAGAGGGTGTGTCAGTGCTAGCTTGGTGTAAAATATAACCAAAAATTATGCTAGCGTTAAATTATTAAATAATCGAAATGAGCATTCTTTGACAGTTAGGCCCCATGGTCTAAAAACGAAATGCAATAATTTTTTATTAAGATAAACGACATCATATGTTTGCAGTTTTTAAGAAGGACATTGTCAGGTATTTTTTATAAAAAAAAAAGAATAATATAAACCATTCAAGTGTATGCCGTTGGGGCCGAAAGTAACAATGCGCAACTTCCAAGTCAAATTATACCCAAGTCGTTCCACATCTGTACAAAACACACGTTTCTGTCTATAATGTTATCTTTTAAAATGACATTTATCTGAAAATTTACCTTAGTCCTGGCTCACCCCTACATTTTAACTAATTACAACAGCACAACTGTACTTTCTCACACAAATGCCATTAGACGGACAAATAACAGAAGACTGATAAGGAAAGAGTAATGTTTATTTATTAAATAATACACCAGAGAGGATAGATCTCTCCTCTCCTCCTCAAATGTAAAACACTCTTTTACATTTGGAATATAAATGTCTTGACTCATTTCTAATGAATACATAAATACTGTAGCAGATGCTTGCAACTAGTTGACTCAGAGCCATACACAAAAGTTTCTACGTACATGCTATTGGAATAAAGCACAAAAGCAGACACATACTGTATATTTAAGTTCGGCCACATCTACAGTATCCCAGCCTAGCTAATATAGTTTACATCTGCAGCCTGGACTTGGAGTATACCATTGAAAGAATTGAACTCAAATAAAATTGAAAATAGAAAAGAAAAGGGATATAACAAAAACCAGGACTACAGACTGTTTCTTGAGAGTATATTTAGCTCTGCTGTTACCAAGGCCTGAGGTAGGAACAGCAGGTGATTTTCATTCATCATATCAGTTGTCAAATAAGTGGACTTAGTCTGTTATTCTATTTGCAGTGAGAAAGGCAAATCTGTGAGCAATCAGAATGTTTATGTCGTTGCCAAAATGGTATTCAGTTTACGCTCAGTATAAAACGTTTCTAAGTTACTGGACACAACTCTGATGAACTCTTTACTAACCGGGCCATTAAACTGTCAGTTTAGAATCAGAAATACAGTATTTCTTTATTGGCTTGAGCCACAAATCTTTACAAGGCTTCAGGGCTTTTAACTGACATTAAAGACCCAGTCTTAGTTTTTATCTACATCACCACCAGCTTGCTGCTGGTCAGAGCTGGATTTAAAATTATGTGTTTTGTTAAAAATAAAATTCCTTTTTTCTCTCTTAGATCAGCTCTTATTATTAAGCACTTTGCAGATAGCAATTATTGACTGTTTGAGGAGTGAATGATAACTTTCGAGTAATGTTCTACAAATGCATCAGTGAAGTAACCTTGTTACATGATGCTGCGCTTATTCTGGAAGAATGTTATCTGCTTGCAAAAACTGGTGGTTAACCAGTTCAACTGTTTACAAATGTACTAATTGTAAGTCGCTTTGGATAAAAGCGTTACTTTTGTTTAGGCATTATTTGGTCATCTTTTTAAAACGTAAGAAAGATTGCTTTCTGGTTTTTCGTTCTCTGGAGTATTCTCCTAAATATGTGCGTACGGTGCCATAATCCTGTGTGGACCATGAAATCACATTTTAATTTGCCTATATTCTGTATAATGTAGCCTGTTATCAACCTTGTAAGAAATTCAAGCCTTCAAGTGCAGTATAATGTCTACCATGCCTTGTAATTGCAGTCTAAATTGCTTGCTAAACTGATTTTCTATAGGGAATTGTGTATATTTTTTTAGTTGAGTTACTAAATGTAAAACATAACGATACATTTGTGATAAAAAGACGTCTTCTTTAAGGACAAACCAGTGTAAGCAAACTTTTGGAATCAGACATTGATCAGGGGATTTAGATAAGATAGCTTATTTCTATCCTCCCAAGGGAGGGGAAATCCAGTTCATTACTGACATCTCACACACACACACACAAAGAAAGGTGGATTTCCTCTTGATTTGCCAAATAAACACAATATTGCGTTTGTGGGAAGGTCAAAGACAAGGTCAGACGCAGAGAGAGGTGACAAAATATGATGAAAATGTTTGTTGTAATTGTAATTCCTTATGACAAGTGTTAGAGGAAAGGGAGAAAGTTCTCTACTTCTCTAAAAGTGCTTTACATTTTTTTAAATTAAAGTCGAATTAATCTCTAAATATTGGTGCCCTTGAATTTGAGAAGATACACATTGACTTCTTTTTTGTGGTATTCATAAATTCCTCTTTAGTGCTGTGTTAGACACATAACTGTTGGAATCCTTCCATCTTTCATTCAATGGCTCAACCTCATAAATAAGGCATACTGCCCCATACAGTTTTTCCTTAATTGCTTTAGTTTCTGAAAACTCTAAGTTCAATCTTCGCACCACGTTACACATTCAGCGCAACACATTCACCTGCCTAAGGCCATAGCACTCAATATTTCACTACTGAAATAGCCCCTTTTGCCATCAAGCTTTAGAAACAAAAAAAAAAGCTCAGGAATTGCCCACAATTGGAACTGCACGGTACCTAGTACTTGCTTGTGCTTTTCCCCCACACAGTACCTCATGAGCTGAATACTAAGCTAAAAGTAAAGAAGTACAAGCTTGGACTCAGGAACAGGAACACACTGAGAGAACACACTGAGAGAACACACTGAGAGAACACACTGAGAGAACACACTGAGAGAACATGCAGGGATCCCACAGGTGATTAATGAACATGAAGCAACAACTAGCCACAAACTGACAGAAACTCAGGGTTTAAATACAAGAGGAAACAGGTGAAAACAATGATGAAATCAAATGACACAAAGCGATGAGGGAGACAGAAAACCAGGACCGGAACAACAGAAACATGGAACACAAGGAAAACACGATCTGGAAGACACAATCTAGCTAGACGGGGAGCTGCATGGATCAGTTGCCGAGTGTTACGGACTGACACCTGGAGGAAATGGAAGAGGTCCGCACCACACCGCTCTTTTGTTAATATATAATCAACAGCAAATGACATTTCAAATGAACATCTGTGTACCAGCAGATGTCTATAATAACATCTGTGTACCAGCAGATGTCCACCCTTACTGGAGAGTAAGGCTGGAGGCCACGTGTGAATTAGTGGTGCTTACGATTTGGTGTTGTGACAAATGGCTGATTAAAGGCGCAATCTGAGATTATTTTGCGACCGTTGGAGACACAACTCTGTTTTGGTTTCAAACGCGAGGACGCGACCGACCCCTCCCTCACCTGAAAACTTAACGCATGCCTGTGGCGCCCCTAGAGCACGTGCATTTCGTCTCTCCCACCCACAGCTCGCTCCCCCGCCCTCCCTGAAACCCCCCAAACCCGCCCGCACAGTTTTCTAACTGTTTCCAAACAAAGTAAGTCCGGTTGCAGTAGCAAATGGGGGAGACTTTCATGTTTTAGGGGTCGCTATATACACAGTGGGACAAAATGTCGGATTGTCACCTTTAAAGATACACTCCTGAATGGTTACAGCACCCCCCAGAACCTAAAATGTCTGCCCCAGTTCTCTCTTTATATTTTGAAACGGAACTATGTGCACATAATGAATACATTTATCCTTCGCTGTGGATCACAATGGATAGAAGTCTCTGCCTAAAGGCGCAGTGTACCGGCATTGACCTTATGGTTAAAACCAGCTTTACCAGCTGTTGCTTTGGTTTGAAACTACTAGAACATGTGTCCTCCCTGCGCCTCTGATCTGAATGGCATGCACTTCTCTCTACTCCTCCCCATACAGAAACGCTAGGCTCACACTGTTCTCTACCCCTCTCCCTACAGTGTCACTGCCTTTCATGCCCAAGTGTGTTTCAAATCAATTTGGAGATTCTATAATGAAACTGAGCAGTGTATCTTTGAAGATGTAAATGTAGGAAAAAGAGTGAATAATGTTTTTTTGTATACTGCTCAGATTTTCCATCCCAATCCACCAAATCTAACGTCTGTCTTCTATTTATGACACTACTACCAGAATATCTGTTCTTTTCACTTCAGAAGGAAGGCCAGCTCTTTCACTGAACGCTGCAGTATTTGTCTATAATGGCCACAAACTGTTGCAATCAACAGTGCATTGCTGAACAGTGATGTGGCTGAAACACAAGACCCGAGGTCTCCAAACATACCATGTTCTCATCTAGATCCCACTGTAACCGTTCCCATTACACAGAACAGATTACAAGTCAAATCAACAGCACAAACACAAACAAAAGCTGCCTCTCTGTTTGGCACATGCTGACATATGGTGACTTAGAGGGATGGGGTAGGGGTTAGATGAGGAGATTGGGGCAAGAAAGGACAAAAACAAAGAAGGACACAGTAAAAGAAGGGTTCTCTATACCCATTGCCTTACACAACAGCTAAGTACAACTATAACTATAACTCTTGGAAACAGTGGCCCGCTGAGGAACTGGGATTTGATTCCACATACTCCGCAAGGTGTCTTGTGGACAAGCCAGGAGGCAGGCTCTGACTCTAAGCTTGAAGCAGCTGTGTTTTGTAGCGACTAGTAGTACCCTGAAGGACCGACACCCATTCAAAACATTGTCATTTTTCTGACTTGTTTAGACGTCACTTCCTTTGCACAGCAATATTTCCTCACAATGGTCCGGACCAAATGAACTTCTAGCGACCAGTCGAAGTATATTGAATTGTGGATGGACATGTTTTCTCATTTATACACTCAATTATGTATTTATAATAGAATGAATGCACTCTTCATTACCTAAGTTACAGGGGGTAAAAGAAGAAGAAGTTGTTGTGGGTTTTTTGTCATAATGCCCTCCCAAATCTAACAGTCAGCCTCCTCCAGATGTGGGTGGGATCAGTGAATTAATAAATCATCAGAGAAGTGAACAGTAGAGCATCAGGAGCATACTTACATTTACTGATCTGAAGGTCTTTAGTTAGATAGCTGAAATGTAAGGGATCGCCTAATCTTCAGCTCCATGCCAAAGGGGAATTCTGCTGGTGTGCAGACTTTATCCAAGATGATTATATAGTATATCTTTACTACAAAATCCTCTGTTGCAATCCCAAGATATATCCATCTCCTCACTGTATCATACTTACAGGCAATTACATTCACTTCTTGGTCTAAAGGTTAAATTCTTGAGGGCTTGTTTATAGGGAAGAAATGTGATCTTGGGTTGTGTTTATGTATTGCAAAGGCGTCCTAAACATTTACCAAAATACATGAGTGATCTGCGCTTTGGGCAGAGAGGTAAATATTGCTGGGGGGTTGCGGTTTAGGACTGCTTCTTGTGTGACTCCAGAAAAGAGGGTAAGAAACAGCAACCACTTATTCTAAATTGTTGGGATTAAGACAGAAAAGTAAAAAACCCCTTCTTCACAATATTTGAGAGCAAACATGCCCTCTGCGACCGAACAGGAGAACTAGCCCATTTTGGTTCTGCTTACTGTACCTCTGCTACTTACATTGAGACATAAATATCCTTTATTTTGTGCATCTTGGACGGCTCTCCCTTTGGAAATGTCAGCACACAAATATGTTTTATTATTTTAGTTCCTAAATGTGAGTTATTGCCTCACGAGTAACATTTTCACACACAACTTGACAAAAACGGGGCAATTTTGTTGCCAGATTAGCATGTAATAAATCATGTTCAACGCCCCCCTAGATTCGTCATACAGGGGCTTACATTAATCAAACATTAGTTTTCAAAGCTAAATTCGCACCCCAGTGTTCCCTCTGCTTACAGGCAGGTTTGGCAAACACTTTGATCGTGCTCATGCGATGCTGACCCCTCATTCACAATAAGATAAGATTTGATATGTTTTATCGTCAACCACCTCTCCTAAATCAGCTCTTTTCACTACTTGAAATTTTTTTCAATATAAAATTCCAGAGCTCTTCATGGAAAGAAAACTTGAACCCTCGACAATAGATCTGGTTCAGCAATCAACACTAACAGATGTTCACTCCACTGCACCACGTAAGTAAGACAAGCTTTTGCAAAATAAATGCAGCTTATCATTTAAAAGGCCCCTGGTGTGTACAATGCTTCATTTGTTATAAACGTGAAAATACAAAAAAAAAAGAAGATTTTTCTTTCTGAGAAGCAGTCATCCATCAGGTCGTGCTATTACAGTGGAGACAGTGGTCGCACATTTGTGATATGTATCTGCAATGTATGCGATACATATCTCCATGAGTTTGCCTTGGTCTTCCATAGTAGTAAAAAATAAAATACTAGACAGCCGAGCCAACAAACTGAGGTCTTTCTTGGCACAACTAGCATTTGGTTAGGCATTGATTAACACCATCCAAATATGAAATACACTTGAACTGCTGTAAAGCACAAATGATATGGCTCTTCAATAATATCCCAGTAGCTATTGGCAGCTATTTCCTCTATATAAAGGTTTATAGATGGCCTTTGTCCTTCCTACATGGGTTAGCCACAGTATGGTGAGGTCATGGACATGTCACATGTGGGGAAACTGCAGGGATGATTGGACACAGGTGTTTTTCACTGTAATTAGGAACCTGTGGAATTGGCTGAGGACATGTGATAAAAAGGGTTTGTGGGTAGGCAGAGCAGAGGGCAGAAATAAGAGGAATCCAACAGAGAGAGAGAGAGAGAGAGTCTGTGTGGTGTGCAGTCTGTCCTGGTGGGCCTGCAGAGTGGGGCATGACTGAGGGGCCCTAGTTGGAGGAACAAAGGGGACGAGAACCCATCCCCACCCTTCAGTCTGTTTGTCTGTGGTGTCTGTCTTTGACTCCCCCCTTCCAAGCATCAGGGCGTCCCTCAGAGGGCTGGGTGGAGCAGGATGGGGCCGGGGTTGGTCGAGGATCCTCTGTGCATGTAACAGCTAGCGTGGGTCTTATAGTGAGCTGCAGTGAATTGTGTAGTGAACTTCATATTCTTTGTCGCTTGCCCTAAATGTCCTTTGTGAGAGGATGCCATCTGAGGAGAGTCTTTGCGGTCGACATTGTCCCGGGGAATATGGTAGTTTTTACCATGTTTAAAGTCTCATGTGAACTGTGAGACATTTTGTAATAAAGACCGTGCCCAGGTCAGCTGTGTGCGGGGGCATTGTGTGCTGGAGTTAGGCAAAGTTTGGGTTGGTTCCCCGGGCGCTGCTGCTAACATCGCATCCCTTCCATGATTACCAAAAGGGCCTTTAAAAGGCATTAGTAACACCACAGAGCAAAGCACACCACGTTAACGCAACAGTGTCATTGTTTTAGCAAACTCAAAATGCAACAATTTATAATGTTTTGTAGGCCTAACAGCGTATGACAATAATATGACTTATTCTGAGAATGAATTATTGGTGGAAAATATAGATTTATTTTTCCAGTGGCACTGTAGTGTAAAAGAACATTTTTCATCACCTACACCTGGTTACAAAAAGAAAAAAAAAGATAATTTGCATGTCATTCATCACTGGATCCACCAGCCAATATAAGCACTATTTAGTTTTCCACAAGTTGTAGACAACCGTTCCCATGGAATTAATGGAGTTTATTCATTATTCATTATTATTTAATTTTTTTTACAGATATAGGCACATTTATTCAAACTTTAACTCTCTCCTCTTTGCATGATTCTAAGAAGAAAAACTCTAATGACCTATAAAAATATAGGTCATAGGTCAGAGAATTATTTATTATTCTTAGTCATTTTTGATGACACACACTATAATGTTACGTTAGCATACCAGTTCCACGTTATCACAATTACATATCACTTGAAATATTTTACATTTAAATAAACGGATCTAATTTTTATTTAGTTAAAAAAACTTGAAATTGTCTCATGAACCCCCCAAAACATCTGATGGGCCCCAAACTCACTAGAGAACAACTGTTATACATGCTTATAAGGAAATGTATATTAAAAATCTTTCAACTGGAATGATGTTATTGATCATAATAGCAGGAAACAGGCTGGCATTACTGGGGTATTTTCTACCTGTGTATACATTTTGCCTGTTTGGTTTTTGTGTGCGTGTGAATTCAACTGACCCAATCCATGTTACTTTCTGTTCGGGAAATAAGAAGCCCACTCTTTCTCACTTGTCATTCCATTGGTAACTCAGCTCTGGCCCTGTGCTCCTAATTACACAGCCATTCATCGCCTTCATGGGCTTTCTGCCGTTTCAGAATAGCAGCAGATCAGAAGTTCTGAGAGAGAGAGAGAGAGAGAGAGAGAGAGAGCGCTCTCATTAGAGGGAGATGGCAGCTCGGGACTACAGCCCTTGGAACTGACGTTTAGGAGCTGCTACTAAACACAATAGATTTCCAAGTGTCCCTGTGGGGAAGACACCACTGACGAGTTATGTGGCGGTAGTGTGAACAGAAAAACAGTAATCACTTTCACTTGAATGCATCCACTCTAGGAAACAACATGGGTCTGTCATTCACAAGCATCAGCTCGCCTTCATTCAGACTGGCAGACCTGCGGGGATCTCACACTAATGAGGCAGCAGACATTTCCCTGGCTTGTTAAAAACCTGCGATGGGTGAGCAATTCTCCGCCGCAGAGCTCCGTCCCAAGCAGACTGCTATTTTTTTTTTAAGTAAAAGGAATGCACAATTAATGATGCAATTATGCTTATGGGGTTTGCCCGGCTGTTTGTTGGCTTACCCTCCTACAATGTATCAGTCCCGTTGAAGAAACACAACAAAGGGCTTCACTGCTCAGAACTCAGAGTTACAGTCTATGTCTGCATCTGGAAGCCTCCAGAACCCAATGGCAGCATATGGTTGCTGACAAGAACTGCTTTGACAACAAACAGACGGGGCCCAAAGTTATTTAGCGTACAAGGCTGGTGTGGTGGGTGCTCGTTTTTTTTCCTAAAGTGTTCTAGCGACTGAATCAAGTTTTGTACACAAAAGTAAAACACATTACGTTTTGTATTACAACATATTCACAGTCACAAATGCAGACACGGGACTATTAGCCATTCTGGCAGGGAAGCCATTTTGGCATTTTCCTACTGTCAAGCTCAATTTAACAATTTCTATCGACCACCAAATACTGTTTTAGTGGCAGCTGCCCGAACAGTGTGATTTGGTCCATTTTCTTGTCACTCATAGACGCACCCAGTGGTAGGCCTGTATTATTATTTTTCTTCAGCAAAACATATTCATAACCACCAGACAGAAAAGGAATATGTGATATTTTTCTGCCAAAGCTGCTGTAGGGATTTGAGAGTTTCAACGAGAGCTAGCTGAAAAAGAACGAGAGAGTGACATTTTGAAAATCAACAACCCAAAATTCCACCCCCTCCTCTGCTCCCTCCCTCCCTCCCTCCCTCCCTCCCTCCCTCCCTCCCTCTGGAGCCCGTTGGCCTGCCATTGTGAAGCACCATTGACAAACCCGTTGTAGCTGTGTGAGCGTATGATGTGATTGACAGGCGAGGTAGATTCGCTGACGGATGTCTACGGCGTTTCTAAGGAATTACACTAAATGTATAGCTCTGAAGTCCTGCCTACAGCACCTGTTGTGTGCTCTAATTGTACTTGCTGTGGCCATAACGTTGCTCTCTCTGAGGGAATTATGTTCCCATTGTTCCCTTTTTACCCCATTGGTCTCTTTATTATTTTGTAGGTAAGGTATTATACTTCCATGCTTGGTGTGAGTACAAAGAAAGAATGAGAAAACCTGAAAACAAGGATAATTTTAATGGTGCTATTTTTATTCATACCGCAACCCTCAACTTATCTATAAAGATTAACACTGAACTTGAAAACAGATCCTTAGTCACAACTAATTATCAAACGTTAGTATCTAAAACGAAGCTATTGAAACTCTCTGACTAAACCATGACTTCATGATGGCGTGAGGATGCAGCAGATTTTAATATTTAAGCAGAACTGACTGAGAAAACATGTTGGATAGTGCCAGGTGCCCTGCCTAGAGGAATACGAGAGAGGCAGAGAGCAGCCCAGCCCTCTTAAATATAATTCATAAACATGAATATGGTGATACTCGGGGGTGCTTGTGTTTTGATTAAATTCACGAGAGCAGTAATTGGTACGATTACACCTGCTTCTCCTCATCTCTGGATAATTATATATTTATATATTTCTGCACCTCAACGTTTGTGTGTTCGCGGCCTGGAAGCCATTGGTATGATTGTTTTACTCCACTGCACGTCAGATTACGTGGTTAAACAAAGGGATAATTAAATACAATACACAAAGGATGTCATTCTTCAAAATGAAGTGCTTTTAATCAGAAAGGATTTACGTTATATCCTTTGTCCTCTTTGCAGTGGGCAGTTCACAGCAATTTTGCGCACACTTAGGTCATTTATCAGACGCTTTTATCCAAAGCAACTTATAATTACATGGCGCAGGTAGGGGTTAGGCATCTTGCTCAAGGATGCTTACAGGTAGGCCACCTCTGGAGCACCTATAGACTATCCTGCCCCTGCACACAATGAGCATTTATTGTGAAATACATATTATTCTCCAGCACGTCCAAGTACCCCTTTACCGGACTACAACATTTTTTAAATATAACCATAGAAGAGATAAACAGGGATATAGGATTTGATCATATGAAAGGAGTATTGAATGTTTCTTCAGGTTTCTTCAAACCTGCAAAATAAAACAAAAATATTTAAGTCAATTACTAAACAATTTGTCCCTTTAATGGCTCCAGGAGAAAACGGAAATTTCTGTCTTCAGTATCTAGTTAAAGGCCTAAATAGAAGTTGAACATATACACGAAGAGAACTATTATTGTTACAAAATTGAAGTACCTCCAAATACCCCTAGGGGTAGGCTACGCATACCCCCATTTGAGAAACACTGCTGTAGCATGTTTATTATTTTATTCATTGTCTGTTTAACTGGCGTATTGTCAATGCCCATCCCCACTGACCATCAGTGTCACAAAATACAACCTGCAAAACCATTGAAGCACCACTCTATAGAAACTCTATGGTTGACACAGAGTCTGACAGTCAGTGGCAGAAATGAATACTAACTAATACTGGACGATCCTCTCTGTATGCGTGAGGGGATTGTTTCTATGGCGGCAAGAGTTCCCAGGAGATTTTCCAGCCCCAAAACAATGCCGTGACTGGCTCAGTGTTTGCTCTTGTCCGTTACGTCAGATGGGGACTGAGACAGCCTGGAAGCGTTGAGTCAACACCAGACCTCACGGCAGACCAGTGGTAAAGCAGCATAATAATAATAACAACTTTCTGTAACAAATATAAAAATAACAATATAACCAACGGACACAAATGTGTAAGGGTTAGGTTGCGGTTAAATGATGTCTATTCGTATTTTCTACATGTCTCAAACTTGAAAAAAAAGTGTTACTGAGCTTATTTTTAAGGTTTAATTTACAATTCTGCTCCATGTCTTATATGAGCCCGTTCATGCGTTTCCAGTCATCGTAATATATTTACAGAGATTGCCCCTCTGTGACTTGTTGGAAACTCTGGCTGCTATGCCAGAAAAACATTATGGTGGCTTATTTTGACAGCTGCATGGTTTGGGTTCACTGTTTTCATCAACATTCCCTTCTGCTATGGAGATCACTTCTAATTCTTCATACAGTAAACACATACAGAATTCTATACTGTAGCCTATACAATATATCCATCTAACGGGTGGTTGCATATAACTGACAGTTGTATACATGGTTTCTCAAGAACACTGCAGTCCGTCTCTTTCATCATTGCATCCTAATGAGCTTTTACGCCACCTAGTTTGCATTTCAGTGGCAGTTCTCTTTGGAACGTATAACTTGGAGCCTTCAAAGATCTTGCCCAAGGCTCAGCAGATGAAACATTTGTCCCCGATTCATTTCTCTATTCTGGTGAAAGGAAATAATGTGGGTTCTGGCAACTGTTCACTTGCTGAATTAATTGCTTCCGTCCAGGTCTGTTACGGCTTCCCATTGCACCACTTACAGTCACAGCCAGCCGTAGTTTGAGATGAGGGGAGGAGGTTTTACCCAGGGTCCCAGTGAAGACAGAACTTTACGCCTGCCTGTCATCAGGGAAGAAAAGCAACCAAATATCCAACCAGAGATGTCTAGCTACAAAGTGGAGTTGGAAAGTAATATTAAAGAATCATCATAATATTATGACCAAAAAGAATGGTCCAGCTAAAAAAAAAAAGTCAAATATGCCATGTAACTAAACTTGTTGCTTCGAGTAAGAATTTGGTGTAACTGGATGTGGGTTGCTACACAGACGCCTCAAGAAATCACATCAAACTAATTTAGTTGGTTACAGTCACGGCGGAATAATACAGTAGGCCTACAGTGTCTATTTCTCGTCTATTTCGTTTAACATTACGAATTCGGTTTGTTGATACATTTCCATTGGTTGGAGAAGGCTCTGGCTGGAGACTGGAGACGGTTATGGGTAATGGACAGCATCTTAGCAGACAGGAAAAGAAGGTTCGATCAGTTTCGATCGGCACTTGATGCCTCGCTGTCCTACTAGACACCTCCTGAGATAGAAATTTACCCCGTTTCGAAGTGTCCATTTACTGTCCTTGGAACGGACAATTAAGTGTCAATATTACATTACAGGTGTAAGTCTAGAGGGAGCAGCCCTACCTCGGTTCCAGCACCCTCTTTCAAACCTGTCAACCTCTGTGCTACTCATAGCAGCAAAACCGTGACGTTTCAGTCACGTCGAGCTGCACCTGGCAGCGTGTACTGTGGCCCATTAATATCTCGAAGTGAATAAAGATGGAGCGAGGCCGGTGATGAGAAAGGGCAGGTGAGTCTGCCGTGGGATCTAATGACCCGAGTGATTTATAGCAGGGGAAAGCACCCTGCTTAGGGCCATGTGGGTGGCCTGTCAGATGGGAAGTGCCCTTTCCACTGCTCCTTTGTCAGTCCTTAGGGCAACGGCAGCGGCGTCGTAAATTTGAGGTAAGCAGATAAGTCTGGGGCAAGGGAGTGGAGAGGAACGAGGATTAGACCTGCTTGGGGGATGCTGTAAAGCAGTGGTTCGCAAAATGTTTGACCCGTAAAGACGAAAAGAAGTGTGTGCAAAGAACTTTTCCTAAGACACACAAACACTGACCAAGATAATATATGTAAACGCCTTTGGAAATATTGGTAATAAAATGGTAATAAAATGTATTAAAAAGTACCTAGAACGGTGCGCAGTGATGATACATTCACATTTGTGGTTGCTTGAAAGGTGGCCACTGGCCAGAAATACATTTCATGTTGCAGAATAACTCATAATTCTTAACAGATATAAATACATGCCCATGCACCACTGTGTGGTTAGTTTGCATGTGCTGATTCTTGCTCTCAGTCTACGCAGTTGCATGTAAAGTTAGGGTCCCCTATATATGGATGTTTATTGGTCAACAGCTGCCACGTTGTTCAAGATACTGGTTGGTTGGTTCAGCTGGTCCATAGAGCCCACATACAAGGTGTGTTGTTTGGTTTGGTTTTCACAAAATTCAAAAGGGCGGCAAAGTCCATCATGGAAGGCTATAGGGGTCCTTGAGGCGAATGTGTCCTTTGTGAGGCGATGCACCTGACACATCTATTCCCACGCCCCACTTGAGAACCGCTGCTCTGAGCCAAGCTGAGGGTGACATGTAGCAGGCTTTCCGGCTCAAGACACAAAAGCCCCTCAGTTACTCACCAGTGCAGGCAGACGCGTGGACAGGCATGGATGACGGGAGCTGGATGGGGAACAGAGGGGGACACGTGATGTGGGATGCCAGCTTAGTCTGAGTGCGTCCTGACCTATAGGGAACCAAAATCACGGGCCCACTTCCGGGAAGGGCTCTGTTTCTGGAAAACAATCTTTTTAAAAGGTTGAGGCATCCCATTGGATTGTTCTATTCATATTATGGGCTATAGGGGTGTTCTGGGCTATAGAGGTATTCAGCACTGTATTTACCAATACAATTTGAACACCTCGTCATTTTTGTCAAAGTTGCGACTGCAATCGTATTCCAGCGTTCCCCATTCACTTCCCATGAGTCTAGAACACAAGCTTCTTAGAGTAGTTATAACCCAAGACTGCAATTATGGCTCTGAAAGTGTCACATCCAAAGAAGTTACGACACTGGATAAAACTGATACAGTTTAAATAATTTGCTAAGTTTAAAAAACGGCTTGTGTCCGATCAGCCGACAATCGTGGATTGTGGGAGATGGTGTTCATTAATAAAGCACCTTTAAAATAATACAAAATGGATAAACAACAATAACAAAATCTCTTTGAGCTTTTTTAACTGGCCATCGCTGTCGAGATGAAAGGAATTAACTCCATGACATATTGTACAGTGATTATTCCTGTTCTATATTCCCTGGAAATTGTATTATTAGTAACCGCTGCGGGAGATTTTGAACACAGCTTTCATAACTTTCATAACAAGCTAGCTCCGGTTTCACTACTTCCCTTTGAACCTAGCTGTAAATTGACCAATTAACCTATACTGAAAACGGTCCCTCCACTTTTTCAAGGCCTGTTAGCGTAAAACCCAAGTTTGTGACACATTGTTTCTGCCTGCTACTATGCACGCACCTCTTCTTTAAGACTTGAAACAACTTGTCAGGTCTTGTCAGAAAATAATCTATAGGGAATTTCGATTTTTCGATTTCCCACCAAATTAGGCAACTAGGCAGCTTTCAACAACTTTGTTAGCATGAAGCTAACACACCTGCTCTGGAAGTCTTGTCTCCGAGGAGGCGCGCGCCAGGAATGATTCCATAACCATGCTAATGATGCTCAAGACAAAGGCCATTGCCCAGCAGTTCTAGAAGGAGGAGATTTATTTTACAGCAGCGGTAAGACTAACACGGTTGCTAACAGAACCACACCATCTGCCCCGTAATGGCCTTGGGTGTATCTCTTGGGCGTTATGCGCCGCAGAGAATGAAAGGGGGTAAAAATAAAACATTGAAAAACAATCATGTATATTATGTGCACAGATGACACAGATGAATTCTGTATGCAGGCTACTACACTGTATATATTTGCGTATTGTAGATATTGTTTTCTCACATGATTATGTCCTTTCATAGGACTACATATTTTTCTATTATGCAAAACATATTGTGCAATATGTTTTGCATAATGTTTTTCATAAGCCACTTTAATACCAGTTTAATAGCAGATACTAAAAAAATATTATTTTCTCATATGAGTATCCTTACAACCAACTTGCGGTATAAACAAGTAATTTTATTTTTTTTACAACAAAATACATACAGACATCAGGCAAGTATAAGACATTCATATTCAAACATACACATATATTTAAGTGGGACAAATTCCAGTTGCTCTTTGCCACTTGTACACTGTCTTCTCAGTGCAATCCATCACGCGACTCCGGCTTGGTGATTAATGAGCTTTTCAACATGGCTGACACCCCAAGCACTATCACATCACAGAACCTGTGGTTGCTAGGAGCATTACACTCTCACGTAATGCAGAAATATTGCCCTGGAGGCTTTATACAAGCCTCTAGCTGTGTGGGCTTGCTTTAAAAATGTGAAAACCTCTTTAATTTTTTGTAATTATTTTTACAATTCCCATTACTCAAACCTCAAGGCATTTAGGTTCAATGCCACCAACAAAATGTATTAAAAAAAACATATATTAATAATAGAGGCTTTGCTTTAGAGTTTTTCCAGAGCGTGTTCATAACATCTCTTGTGTCTAAAGCAAATGCAGGCAGTATCGGCTCTGTATTGCGGTTCTGTATAGCTGGCAGACACAAACAGAGTGGAAATCGACAGCAGCTGTGACAATAAGCAAACGGGAGTGTGTGTGTGTGTGTGTGTGTGTGTGTGTGTGTCTCTGTGTGTGTGTGTGTGTGTGTGTCTCTCTGTGTGTGTGTGTGTGTGTGTGTGTGTGTGTCTCTATGTGTGTGTGTGTGTGTGTGTGTGTGTGTGTGTGTGTGTGTGTGTGTCTCTCTCTGTGTGTGTGTGTGTGTGTGTGTCTCTCTATGTGTGTGTGTGTGTGTGTGTGTGTGTGTGTCTCTATGTGTGTGTGTGTGTGGTACAGGTGAGCATCACTCGGGGTCCAGCTGGGTTTGGCTTCACCATCTGTTGTGACGCTCCCGTCCGGGTCCAGTCTGTAGAACCAGGTGAGTCTAGTAGCATTAGCGTTAGCATTAGCATTAGCATTAGCGTTAGCATTAGCATCACTAAGTGTGTTTCCATGACCATAATACACAGTCCCACAAGCATGAATAGGAGGAAATATTGTCAATAAATGTCAATAAATGTCTTATAATCACCA
Organism: Percopsis omiscomaycus; assembly: GCA_027575585.1. Lineage (NCBI taxonomy): Eukaryota > Metazoa > Chordata > Actinopteri > Percopsiformes > Percopsidae > Percopsis > Percopsis omiscomaycus. The sequence goes on from JAODLI010021441.1 coordinate 21,027, forward strand.
CTCCATGCACCGTAGGCCTACACTATACATGTACACGCTAGTACACCAGGTGTGATTGGAAGTGTAGCTAGTAGCAGCTAGCTGTGACTACATTCCATCAGTAGCAGTGATGATGCTAAGCTAACCCTGTGCCTGTTAGCAGCTAGCTGTGATGCCTTCCCATCAGTAGCAGTGACGATGCTAAGCTAACCCTGTGCCTGTTAGCAGCTAGCTGTGATGCCTTCCCATCAGTAGCAGTGACGATGCTAAGCTA
>JAODLI010021475.1:0-21939 GCA_027575585.1 Percopsis omiscomaycus
CACCCCCCCCCCCCCCCCCCCTCCCATCTCACATACTCTGCATTCCTACAGAACAAATACCTATTTGTTGCTTTAGAGCCGCATTCATTAGACATGGGCTAACATGTATAAAGTCTAAACGTAATCAAATGTCCTTTTGTAAAGACTGTGAAATTGTGTAAGACTGTGAGAAAAAATACAAATATTTAAGAACATTCTTTTTTGTTTGTTTGTTGGGATAGAATTATTGCATAGTTATAAATACATTTGTCTGTTACTTGCAATTTTCCAAGGGCGTGTGTGTGTATAACGGATATTAAGTGTTTTTTGAAATGTTTATAACCCTAAAAAGGGTTAACTTAAAACCTGGAAATATTCACAATACCAATGGCATTTTCCTGTATGGTTACACTAATAGTAAAGGCTTTTGTCTGGATAGAATTTTCTTGTGCTGTAAGATTGGTTCTGCCTTTGGCATCCCTGAACAGACAACAACCAAATCAGACCAGGTGTGAAAGGTGAAAAGAGGTGGTCTCAGTCCGGATCAAACTGAACCATGGTTCGGTTCGTTTGCAGTCTGAAAACATTTTTCTCCATTCAAACAGAAAATGCTAACCATCGCATTTACAACATGCCGACGACAGACGCACACCCGTCTCCAAACCAATCAGTGTCAAGTATAGGGAGACGCAGCTCACGTAGGTGATGACGACATGCAAAGTTCTTTAGTGGGCTCGCAAACCTGCAATGTTAGACCAAAACTAAAATACTAACTAACTGGATCAAAATGTATACAATGTAACAAAAACATAAAACCTTTCAGTTTTTTCAGGCGTGAAAATGGCCTTCATTTTTGTCAGGGAAACGTGTATGACTCACACCCCCCATCCGCTGCGTGTGACGAGCAGACGCCAAATCTACTACCATTTACGTGACTCATGTACTACTCAATGAATGAGTGTTGAGTGTTGCGTTGAGTGAGGTAGACTCTCTGCTTGCTGTAAATATGTGCATTTAATTATTAACACGTAGTGGTCGGAAAATGACAAGCAGGTCTTGTGTAAGGTTTTAGGCTACACCTAACGGATGTGATAGTATTGGTGAGTGGCAGTTTCCAGGCAACTAGCCAAAATGTTGACATGAAATTAGGTAGGCCTAATTGCTGCATCTGTTTTAATGTGATTTACTGAAATGGCATCATAACTACAGTGCCAGTAACTGGACTCTGTACAAAGGTTATTGTTTTGATTTTCTGCTTAAAGGTACAGTTTTCAATTGCCCCAAGGAGTCCAGCCACTTAGTACTCGGGTTTGGGTGGGTCATATACTCTGTGTCTCAAACCCACACAATATTTTAGTAATGCATGTATTTTAACTGCTTAGGCCATTTTGGACGTAAATAAAGGAGTTTCCTTTTAATATTAATGTAAACATTCAGCATCTATTGTTTTTTTTCTCCAGTTTTCAGTTTTCAAAGAGGATCCATGGGTATTCCTCCGTGATACCAAAGCTTTGTGGGAAAGTTGCACTCCTATGGGTCCTGAGAGAAAACCTAAATTCTGTTTTTGTGGTTTAAATCACCCCTAGTGAAATACCAGCCTAAAATTAGTCCCACTTGGTCTTTTCACTGGCCATTCCAGGCTTTCTCAATGGCTGAAGACAAGCTCTGTTTAGACAGGCTATCCCTCTGGGTATGGGACCAACTCTAAATCACAAGCTTCTTCCCTCCAAATAGCTCCTTTTATGGTTGTTTCCATGCAGCTGTTTGTGTCTGTATTTTAAGCCATTATGCATTACATCCAGTGCAGCGCAACACGGCTTAACTAGTTCCAGTCAGGATTTGGAGACATCAGACCAAATACAAAGTTCAATTTCATTCCCTACACTATCCCACCGTGCTAAAATGCAGATTCCATTTGAAACCAACAGTTATCTTTGCAGCTGAGCTGCTTGAAAGCATTTTATTACATTATATTAATTTTGGCAATAGACTGGACTTGGGTTTTCTGTTGCAGGAAGGGGTTTGTCATGTCAATGTATTGCCTCGACCAAAAGGGAGTAAAAACACTCAAAGTAAACACAGCCATGGGTGAGTGGTGAGTGAGTGCTGGTGGCTGTACTGGGCTGTACTGATTTGTCAACTTTAATGGCCTAACTGCACTTGAAGATTTGTAAGTTGTCTTCAAAGTTCTCTCTCTCGGTCTCCCTCTCTCTTTACCTCCTCTTTTTCTTTACCTCCTCTTTGCTCGCAAGAAGATTTATGATTATGGGTGCTGTTTGGGCTGGGGTAAATTTGTTCCAGGAAAGGATTGATGGGAGGAAATCTGCCACACACACACACACACACACTCTCCAGATTTACATTTTACCGTCATATCTGAGGTTCCATGTTTAGGTGATGAATAACTTAACCACAGCTCAGGATATGTTAAAATCCAGGTGGCTTCCCTAGTTAGACTGGTTGAATTGAATGTGGTTGTGTTGAATGTGACACATGAGAACACAATTGACCCCTTGCTGAAACAGAGGACCTCACGTGGCACTGTAAACACAAGCTCTGCTACAAATAATTCTTTCTGGGGTTTATAATCCATTTCCTGTTTTCCCTTTTCCTGACTGCCTAAACCTGAGGGCTTAACAAATAAATTAAAAAAAAGAAACAAAGATTCTATAGACTGTATTACCAACATTGTTCCAACATTTGCTCACCTGTAAGCTTGCCTATCACAGTCTTGGAGAGGGTTGGGATTGCATTTAGCACTAAAAGAATACTTATTGAGTCTGTGGTGAATGTAAGCACTACTCGTCCTAGCAGAAATGTTTCTGTCAAGGGTCAATGGTTGTGACAGCCTATAGGCAGTGTGCCCGGCTCAAGTTGCTAAACACTTGACCATACGCAGCTCCTCTGTCATTTCTGCTTTTGTTGTTTAAGGGAAACACTTGCCTGCAGAAGGTGCTTCTTCTCCGCTAAGGCAGGCAGACAGACAGACGATGAGGTAAAGCCTAAAACTCATTTAACTCGTATAATTAACCAATGATTATAAAGTCGCAAAAGCTGTGGAAAATACTCACTCAGACACGCCAGAGCACATATGGTGGCATATTGGAGCTCTATAAAAACCATATTTGTCATCTGAGAATGCAGAACATTATTGTACAAAGACACACATAATCAGTGTGTTATTATTGTAGTATTTGCGTAATTTTCTTAATATAACCCTTCCTCGCCAACGAACACAATGTGATTGTACACTTTTTGCATTAGGCTACTTCTTTTTACTTTTGTTTGAATATTGTTTGCAATAATAGAAAATGACCAGATACGACGGCTATTTTGATTCAGACTTAATTTGTAAATACCCAGACAATGTTGTTATATGCTGTCGTGTTTTAAAAAGACAATACATAATATACATGTTTAATATACAAGCGAGCTTTGCCAAGGCGGGTTGCGGTGTTATGCACTTTATCGACTCCCCGACAAAAATCTTACCGCTGCCAAAATAGTAATAGTCAGGTGATCTTGCATGTGATGTCAGCGCTTTGAAAAACTAAATTTTCACCGTCCATACTAGGCGGCGAACCTGGCTGGATTAGTGTGGATGGAAGGCCAAAGCGTAGAAATAAAACCATGCTGTGGACAGGGTCTAAATCATGCTCATATTTGGCCTTATGGACCCAATGCTAATGGCCCATCACTTGTTACAAAGCAATGAAGCTGATGCGAGACACACTGGTGGGATACGCAGCCACTATCCATAAAAGTTAGTCAAGTGGAGATAGCAGGTTGCTGTGCTCAATGAAGGGAAAGGGGGCCCTGTTTGATGTGGAGGTGAACAAAATGACCGCCAAGCATGGCTAACAAGCGTGGGGAATGAGTGAAACTGCTCTTGTGCTTTTGTGCGGGGCCCACCTTTAACAAAAAACTGAAATTCTGTTTTGAAGGTTTTCTTCCAGACAATACCTTCTTGGAACAAAGCCCCCAAACATACAGTATATTTCATAACCGTTAATAAATATAAATCTGGCCTCTTTAAGTTGTTCAGGAGGCCCTTTGGCAGGCGTTCTTAAGCTCTTCTAGCAACATGTGTAAATCAGCCTTCACAGGCAATAGGACCTCAAGAGCATGTGGGACCAGTGTCTACTCCAAGTGTTTCTATGCAATACCGAGTGTATCGAGTTGATGAACAAAGTGGTGCTTGGTTTTTTAAGAGGAGTTATTTTAACTCTCAATTAGAAATTCTGGAAAGAATGCAAAGTACATGGCCACATTTAGAAAGGTCGCATCTCGACAATGTTGCTCATATATGTGAACAGCAAGTGCAATGCTCCACTGAATGGTCTCAGTAGAAGTGGGACATGCAAACCCCATTCACCCGGGATTAGGACGCTGACAGCGCTAAACAGTATCTAGTCCTCGGTGCGTCCAGGCCCCCCCCCATTCTGCCTGTTTGACAGGTGTGCTGGGAGACCTGCATAGTGAACCATTCTGGGGAGACCTTCCAGCTCTGTGGCACTCCTCCCAGTGTCTCCAGGCTTATACCTCACAATTTTGGCTGCCAGCGAGAGGTTGCACCATGGGGGGATTTGCAGTTTTTCTTAAAGAAAGCATAGTTGGAATGCCAGCCTTCTGAGCTTTGCATCAAGAGGGGGGTGGCGGGGATGTCGGCGATTTTGGGCAGGGGGGTGGGGGGGGGGGGGGTATTAAGAGAAAAAGGTTGTCTGTCTTTTCTCACTTTGACAGACAGCTCTGAGAAGAAATGAAAGGGAGAAAAAAAAAACAAATTCTTGACTCCACACTAGGCATCTCATTGATATGCTAAGAACTAAGAAGAGAAATATCCACGGGTAAACACGCCTGTTGGCTGAAGAGAGATTTGGGAATGTTTTATGAGCTCGCCCCTGGAGGTTTTAATGACTTTCGTTAATCTGCATACAAGGGGTTTTATTAGAAGGCGTTGTTGTTGTGATGACACCACGTCATCACTTCATTCATCATATCCTACATTCTTCACTGGACAAAATGCTCCAGAATGATGATGCTTTTCATTTCCACGCCCCCGCTGGAACATCTTTTCTATAATTTGGTTTTCTATATTTTATCATGAGCTGGCTTGTCGGAGGAAGTTGAGTGGGAACACAGGAGCCCCCCACCTAGATGGAAGGTGTGTGTGTGTGTGTGTGTGTGTGTGTGTGTGTGTGTAGCCTAGGGCTTTTTAAATGCTGGCTCTTTGTGTATGCAGTCATGGGAAAGAACCCTTCAAAGGTGGAACAGCAGGGAATGCCCTGGCGTGAGCGCAGAAGTCTGGGAAGCCAAAGGTCTCTCGCCTTTTACCAGCTGCATGTAATCTCCTAATCCTCTGTGTGGTCTGCCGGTGGTCTGTCGACAGAGGTGGACCGGGGCCACTGGCCACAGGAAGTCTGGGGGGGGTTCTCATATGCACCCATTGAAACAGCCCTGTTGCTAAAAAATGTACACGTTAAAGGTTAAGTGGATCCACTTTCTAAAGGGGGTCGCATAATTTTTGTGATTGGCGTGATTTTCTTTTTTTGTTGAGTGCAATGATGCCATTTAAAGAATGTGGCGTCCTTTTGAACTAAATAGAGGTTAATGAGTCATGCAGTAATTGATTATTAGGTTGGCATTTATTCTCTTTATTCTCTTCTATAAGCGCATTTCAAAAAAGTAACTTCTTGGGGTTCTCTTTTGATAGCCCAAGCAACTATTTATGGGTGAGTATAACAGGAATTTTCCGCTGTGGTCTGACCTAATAGGACACATTGGGAGGTTTAATTGACATTAGTCATGGCTAGCCTGTCCAAATATCTATTTAGCCTCATTTGCAATGAACTCCTTTCATTTGATTTGAGATGGCAGACTCAATTGTGACATGTTTAGTGAGTTCACACTTTCTGTGTGACAGTACGTTCCCCTTGGTTCTCTCAAATGTTTTGAAGCATTAATAACGCATTGCTCCCATGATTTGCAATGCATGACTAAACACAAACAGGGTCACAGGCTAAGGAATGTTGCCAAGTCACTCTACACTCTACGTTTCATGCTATTAAGGAATAGGTGTTTACTATTAATTAGTGGTGTGTTTGGCAATATGCAGGGTCACAGACTTTCCACCTCGTGGGGACCCATAATGGTCCTACATTATGGGTCCCCTGTCCATCCCTCACTTCCACAACTGCAGTCCCTGCACCGTAAGAAGAGCATTCTTCCCACTGCTCGCATGGATTTAACTTTTAAGTTAACTGTGAAAATCTTTATCGGACTATGAAACTTTCATTACGTTTACGTCCGCCAGCTCAAGTCCGTTAACCGTTTTGGTGGCAGTCTAGAACCCTGCAAAGGGAGCATCGTACCACTACTACCCCACAACCCCCATCCCTGTTTTCTCCCACACTCCCCAAAACCCTTCCTGGCTTAATAGTCTTAACCAACCCCCCTAAAATACCCACCCCACATCACATGGGCACACACATATGCTCAACAAGTCTCCTCCTCTGTGAAAAGCTAGCATTGGGATTTATTGTTCCATAAATGCTTCATGTAGCAGGGCCATGAGGCGACCAGCTCTGATGTTTGCTAGTGGCCCCAGGGACAATGGGCAGCTTTTCACACTCAAACATGGCCACCATAAAAATCCCAGGAGCAGAACAATCCTTCCATGTAGCTTATACTTCTTCTTTTTTTAAATATATCTTTAATTTATCTATCTTTTAATAAAATCGCCTATAAACGAGCATTTGTATAAGGAAATGTATTTTTATAGCTGCAGCATTCAACCCGCCTAAACTTCCTCTTCTAACTTAACCCCTGCTGAAACCAGATTGACTGGCAACCCCCTTGGTGAGAATGAGTCCTCTGCCCATTGTGTCCCAACTCAAATTGGCAGTTGAAGGGTCATGAGCCTCTGTACATTATCCCATGTCCTGCCGGGCTGGTGGACGCAACCATAATGTCTTGCTAATTAGCCTGCATTTAGTAGGGTCCAATAGGCCACACAACAGCCATTGAAGCCTGTGAAGCTTTGGGAAAAGAGGCTTCCAGTGTCTTGTGGGCATTCATGTTTTAGTCTGGTTGTCAATAAACCTTGAGCTCCTGCAAGGTAGAAGTCCCCGGGAATCAGGATTCAGTTACTCTCTCGCTGAATGCCCTGTATAGGTAGGGACGATTTGAGCCATTGTGTGCATTTTGTCACTCGCAAGGATAATGTCCACAAATGACATCTAACCTAACCCGGACCAATTAAGAACTTAAGACTCGAGGGGGCCTTTGACCCCCATGCGCTCATTGTGGGCTGAGGTCCTAGTTTGAGGGTGGTATATGATGAGGTCTTTGATAGCAGCGGACCCTATAAATGGTGAGGTTGAGCGGACCCTATAAATGGTGATGTTGAAAGTAGGGGTGGGTGGTACACTGGAGTCAGCCATCACCGGTGTCAGTCATCACCGGTGTCATGTTGCAACACGACATGGATTTTCAATACCATCATCACCGTGATAAATCAATAATAGCCTATGTGGCACACAATAGCTGTCCACACGGTACTGGTATGGTTTCCAACGTGCCTCGCGCGGTTTCCAGGTAATCCAACCAGGCGCTGGCATAGGCAACACACACAGGACTTAAAACACTGCCTGTTTTAACGTTCATGCGTTCCCGAGAGCGTCCGCGTGGTCGCTCACTGTCATTCTGCTCAATCGGAGCTCTCCCCCAGCTGTGCTCACTCACTCCTTAATTAAGGGAAGACAGGTGATTACTGACTGCCCACACCTGTCTCCCAGCCTCGTGAACCACACCTCCACACGTTCCCTCCCATCAGAGCTAAACCATGCCCCATCTCCCACACCCTAATTCTAAAAGAAATAAGGCACAAAAAAACCAACAATATTTCTTCAAAAGTTCAGTTGTAGTCTGAATACTATACAGTATATATCTTATTGCAAAAAAGTAAAACAAACTCGCTATATCAGCCAATATCTGCCTTTGTGCAAGGTGGTAAAAAGGGAGTGGCCATTAAATTAGCCTACACATAAGCAAGGTACTAGGCTAATCAAGAAAGAGACAACTGCCGAAACCTATATTTGTCCTGTAGCCCATATTGTCTGAAAAGAGATGAGTTCCAAAAAAAGGGGGCACCTCTGCATTTTTATGGTTATTGGTATCTTTTTTACAGTTACAGCATTTAGCAGACGTTTTTATCCAAAGTGACTTACAATTACATTGTTCTATTGCATGGAGCGGATAGGGGTTAAGCATCTTGCTCAAGGATGCTTACAGGTAAGCCGACTCTAGGGCTCGAACCCACGTCCTTACGGCTGGGAGTCCAACACCTAGACCACTAGACTATCTTGCCCCCCTTTTATCAGATTGACGATAAAATACATTCTAAAATGCGCTACTTTTGGCTCTGATGCAGCCGCCTCTCTGTCTGTAGTTGCCACTTTGTGGTCTATTCTTTCTGCCTCGCGTTTTAGAAGAGTTTTTACAGACATCGTAGAAACAGAAATACACTACACATAATAATTTCAAAGAAAAGTTTTGTGCTTGGTTTCACCCGCACCCTTTGATCAATCCGACTGTTATAACTTTGTTGCTCGCCTGAATTTGTCATATGTTAATATATTTGTGATTCTTCATAACTGTCCTAAAACATGCATAATATTATTATTATGTTAATACTGCACGATAAATGCAGTACAATGTAAATCATGATCAAATTACATAAAGAATGCGGAGGGCAGAGCGGGAAAATTCCAACAGAACACCTCGTGCTTAAAATGTCAGTGCTTAAAATATCTACCATTTCCGCGTCTTCTAACGTAATACCATAGGCCTACATCTCCCTCTCTCTGTTTGTTGATTGTCAGTAGATCCTTCTCGCGATAGCAGAACAAACAGGTACAGGAGGGGAGATTGTCCACTAGTTAATCGATCGCGGATGGATCATCGTTGAATTCTAAAATGTTAATATACCTGGGCGGCCCACCCAAGTAAAGTCTATGTGTGGGAAACACTGCTGTGTATGTATACAGTAGTGTTGCACGGAATACCGATACTTAAAGAATCGCCGTTTAAAACATGATGATACCCCATTTTATTATTATCGTACTCTAAGAATGACAGTGTTGTAATGAGTAACAATTACAGTTACAGCATTTAGCAGATGCTTTTATCCAATGCGACTTACAATTACATGGTGCTATTACATGGAGCAGGTAGGGGTTAGGCATCTTGCTCAAGGATGCTTACAGGTAGGCCAACTCTGGGGCTGGAACCTACGACCTTACGGCTGGGAGTCCAACTCCCAGACCACTAGACTATCCTGCCCCCTGCTTCCGCACTCTGAAGGATTTTTTTCTCTCATGCATGCTGCAGCTTTCATGTGATTTAAAAGAATGAGAGGCATGGCTGCAAGTACGAGTGCTCTTGCGGATGGTCCACCATGGCTTATAGAAAAATCAGGGAAGCTAACAGACACCACAAGGCCTATCTGTAAACCAATGAAACCGGTGCAAACCAAAGGTCCCTCCCTACATGTCGAACTTGGCTTAAGCACCTTGCTGACATACATTTGTACATGTGGAGCTGTATAAAGAATTCAAGGGCCGACAGGTTAGCGAATGTGATAGATAACATAATTACATCATGCCCAAACCCATGCTCTCTGATACAAGTCAAACGAGTGTGATTTATTTTTTCACCATTGGAGTTTGATGAGGCATCAAGGACACAAACTAGCTATTCTTAGGTTGACGAAGGGAAAATTGACAGAAAAACAAATACTGATTCTTGTTACATTCACTGAAATTGGCTAAAAACAAATTAGATTATAATCCATACATGCATTTTTTTCTTTCTTTCGAAGAAGGAAGAAATATTCATGTTGGAATGAATCCCAGGCCAGAATGCCATCAGAATGCCACAATATAGACTTTCCAAAGACTGAGTGAAAATCACTATATCTCCAATTCTCCGTTTGAATCATGGTACAGCCAGAAGCACACTGCTAACGCGTTTCTTGCGTCGCGGGGAGCAGCGGGCAAAAACAAAAGGACAAGAGGCTCTCCTCATCAAAAAACACCAGGTTCTCAGCACTGGAAAGAGCTGTGCATGACATCTGATGAAGATGGATGAAGATGGTTGCTATGGAGGAGGATAGGACTCTCCTGGTCCCGTGGAGAAGCTCTTAGCAGGCTTCAGGCAGGAAGCCATATTGGCTTGTTGTACTTCTCAGATCTTTTTTTTCAACTGAATAGAATTATCAGAAAAGTGTGGCTTTTATGGTTGTTGCATAAGAAACAAATTTGTCTTAAAGCCCTCCAAACTAATTTGTTAGTTTAGTGTTAAGGGAGAGAGATTGTTATATTACTTTCTTTACAGTAGATTACTATGATATATATTTTAAATGACTATTGTTATAGTTATATTACACTTATATTATATAACAGAGATATTAATAATATCGCAATTTGGTGCTAGTAAGTAAGTTGCGCTCCTTCAAACAGAACTCGCCGGCATCCCAAACTGCCGATCAGCATAACGTCTTGTACGCATGTTCTGTACAACATTCCAAGGTATTTAGTAGGAACCAATCCTCGAACATCAATGGCTTTGCTATTGTGTTGACTTCAATCTACACCAGGTGACCAGATGGGAACCCTGCTGTTTCCCCTGTCGTCGGGGTGGTCTCTGTTGGGCGTTACACTTTAGAGTTCACACAATTCTCACATTTACTGTGAATGGCTCTTGTCAATGAAGCAACTGTATTCATAGTTTTTGGCTAGTCTTTGTCAAGTCATATTCATTGCTAACACATTTCCTAGTAGATGCCTAAATACAAAAAATACTTTTCCCCCTGCATAAAAGTTTACAGTGCCTATTTTCTACTCATCCCTGATTGGATAATATATCACATACAGGGCCAAAAGCTAAAGAATCTATCCACAGTACACTGGGGGTAAACAAACTAAAGTTCAAGTGAACCGAATTTAACAGCATAGATGTGAACGCACCCACAATATTGTCCTACAGTGCTAGTAGTAAAGGCTGTAATTTGTTTGGCTTCAGAATTATAGAACAACTCATTTTGAATTCCCCCATACAGTATCTTAGTTGGTTGTAAAGTGTTTTATTCCCCTTTTGTTTGTCAGTTGATGCTTAGTGAGATATGACTGCTTTTCTCCTCGAACTGCTCACCAATGACCTGTTGGTCAACTGGCCGTCTACCAGTAAACTGCCTGTGTGTGTCCTGCTCAGACAGCTGGTATTGTCATGACGGCCACACCCACACATCTCTATTAGTCCCACCGGCGGTTGCTTTTTGTCCCGCTCCGAAAGAGGGCAAAACGAATAATAGAAAAAGTGGGAGACCGCTAAAGTCTCTGATCCCTCTTTCCATACGAGGTGTTATCCAGGGGTGACTGTCAGCACAAATGTGGCTTTGTGTGTGTGTGTGTGTGTGTTATTTTTCTATGGAAGTGAGAGAGGAAGAGATGGAGACTTAATAGTGTGTGTGTGTGTGTGTGTGTTTACTTGCCAAATGCAGAGGGCAGGGCTAATTGCCAGCAGTGAAATGTTTACTGTGCGTGTTTGCGAGAGTCTTCATAAGCCAATATAATAATTATTCAGCCTCTCATATTACCGTAAGTATCAGTTGGGAAAACAAAGCTTTTACAAAGCCAATAAAAACACTGTTAGCGTACTCGTTGGGCTACCTTATCATACACATGCCTTAACTCTGTCATGTTATCAAGGTGACTTTAACCGCCAAATGAATTTCTCCATGTGAAATGTGTGGTTACTCACTTTCAGTAAGAGCCACTTAGTAGCAGTGATGTCATTGTCATTGCTGGAATTCAATATTAGGTTTACTATGTACAATATCACTCAAGGTCATGTTTAGTCATTGCGTTAGTTTCTTGATTGGTTAGCCCTATATTAGGGTTGTGTGTAGATTTGCTAAAAGCTGTGAAGAACCAGTGGTGTCTTTGCTTTATGGTCAAGAAGCCAAGCCAAATCATTTACTGCTACAGCGTTGCCCAGGGAGTCTTTAAATGAAAGGCAGTGGCAGTCTAAAATGTCTGGTCTAGCAACCAAAAAGAAGAGCATGCCTATTTTAGCTCAAAGGCTACTGTACGTCTAATAGAGTTTAGAATGCTTTGAAAACCTCTACCTACCGTATATATTTTTAAAATGTTGAACCTATTGGACTTAATACCATAGCTCGTCATAGTCGAGTAATTTTTATCTTGATGTCCATGAGTATTTTCCCCCACATTTGGGGAACAACAACGCCATAGAAGAAATCCAAAATCTAAATAGTTCCTTGGTTTTACAAAGCTTGAGAAACCCTCTGCTAACCCACCAGCTGGGCAGTGCATCTTCTGAACATTGTCTTCTCTGCTTGACAGAGCATCAGGACTGCCTTCACCAGGCGGTTCACGAACGTCTCGGAGGTGTCCTGCGCATCCTGAAGGCCATCATCAGCAAGCACCCGAGCCTAAACTCCGTGGACATCCTGAGCGCATCAGGGACCGTCATCGCCAGGGTCAAAGGTGAAATGTGATCACCTGCCCCTCTTACTTCGGCGGTAGTTCACACACTGACGTTCGGGTTGAAATGTTCTGTTTGGGTCGGTATTTAACGACCTGAAATGTAATCTCTCTCTAGTGAATGCCATTGTACTACGACTGTACATCTCAGTGAAGCTGGTCAAAGCCTTTTTAGGCAATGTATTTCCATAAGATGTATCTGTAAAATGTATCTTGTGTCGGTACCAGGTTTAGACCACTGTCATTGATGTGAGTTGAGATTAAATGGAAGCTAAAACAATGATGGATTAAGTTAAATAAATTCAGCGACTAGAGGTAATGCCGTATTATATCTTGAACGGCAGTGTGTGGACTTGGAACTAGAAGAAAACGATACTGTCAGGGTTTGAACAAGTTAAATATTACTTTAAATGCAGATTTACTGTGTATATCACACTCACACACACACACTCTGGACATCATGCCAATACATTCTCTAGTAATTTTTGGATCTGATTTCAATCACTTCACCACGTTATTCCTCACAGAATCTTTTTTCCCCAACTTTCTATTTTCTATTGTCCAGCTGAATAATGAGTGTTTCTCTCTGATTTAAAATCAGCGCAGCTTTCCAAAGAAGACACGCAAGATCTCAGACCCCAACAGTGTATGTTCACAGCCCCTTCACTACTGAGAGCTCGAAAATAATATTATTTTGGAGTCAGTCAATTTAGGATTCCCATGGTTCTACAAGTGTGTGAGAGGTCTTTTGTGCTTTGTCTTCTAGTCCAGCAGGATCTAGTTTAAGGAATTTCATTTTCTCCCTCTTTTTAAGATTATGATCAGGCATGAAGGTAAAATCTAACTGAGCAAATACAGAACCCTGCGAGTGTGTGTAAACCTTGCCTGCATTTGCATTTGAACGATGAGCTGTAGTTTCTGTACAGTTTATGCTTCAGTTAATAATAAGTGTGTAGATGTGTCTGTATTTTTGAATGCATGAATGTCAGTTTTCAACATTCCACTTAGAGGTGTGTGTACATATTCCACATTTTTGTATGAGTGGTATTTCACATTTGTTTACACTTGAGAATGTTGTATTTTGACAGCACATGTTGTTCATCTTAAAACCTGTTTTGGACAAGATATTTCCACCTGAGCAGATTTAGTGTTTTGCCTCCAGTCGCCATAAATCACTGGTTTAAAGCGGAATTGAACTTATGTTGAAACCTAGACACTGTTGCTTCACTCAATATTAGGTCCTTCTAATGGGTCTACAAAGCTGTATGTACTATCGCTATTATGTACTCTGTCTATAGAATGTAAACTACTGTAGAGCTGGCCAGTTTAGGGTGTTTTTTTTTATTCCTTGATTTGATTCCTTAGTTGGCTGGACTAAAATGACTGAACATAGCCCACAAGTCTTGTTTGTATGTTGTATTCAACCGTTGTCTTACAACAAAATGTACGACAACGCTGTAACATTTGGCTAGCCACTAGGGGGCCAGAATTGCTCACTTCTTGACTGTGTGATGACAGGGCTGTATTGCTGTACACAGAGAGTGTACATCATAAAATAAGTCTTAATCCAGAAATCATCATATAAATACCAATAATTCCTCATATCTGAACTACCAAATTGGCAAAGTTATTGATTCACTTATGGCTTGTGTAAACCTTTTTTAGGTTGTAAAGTGGTCTGAGGATTAATATCAATCAAAACACATTCGGTCATGCTGAAGCCATTCGTTCCTTGCTTTCATAGACAGTTTTGTCGGTCATAGCCACACATTATATGTAGGTTTTTTGCCACTGATGTACATTTTAAGCATGCATTGCTTTTCCATTGAAACAATGCCATTTTTGCTAGATGATGTAACTTCCATGTTGGGGCCTGAGCGAGTAGTGGCATTGTATTCCAGCGAGCCTCAGGATGTCCTGTTGTGGGGGTTGGGGGGGGTTAGGGAGCTAAGTGATAGATCTACCATTCTGAGCAGCGATTAGTTGGTCCTGGATTTCCAAAAGGTCCCAGGGCTTGATGGACATTAAACCCCATTCTGTTGGATGCTTTTCTGTCATCACTTGTTTTTCCCACAACCCAGAAATAATGGATTCATCTTTAGTTGGAGTTATTGCCTTATTTCTTACCTTTTTTGTTTTTTAAAGGGGCGTGTCTTCTCGGACCTCAGATGTAAGAAGGCCATGTTATGTCTTTTCTTCCAATTAACTCGGACAGTTGTGTTATATTCTGTATACTCAACAAAACAGTTTTGATGCTCCTCTTTGTAGCACCATATTCAACTTTTCTGGACAGGTTTGACAAGACTGGATGCTAATATTGATAGGCTACTTTTGGGTAAGTGGCCTTGTATACAGTATTTGGTGTGTGTGTGTGTGTGCGCGCGCCTGTGTGTGTGTGTGCGCGCCTGTGTGTGTGTTTGATCATTTTCTGGTGAAGATAATGGTTTTGACATACAATTTCTGGTATACCGGTGACAAATACAGTAAGTTCATCAGCTAATATTGAGACTTTTTTTTTTAACTCAAAAACAATATTAGGCTGGTAATTATATGGTGTTCAATGTCTAGGAGTTTCTTTTTGTAATGTCTCTAGAAATCTTCATTGTTTTTTAAAGAGGAAGGAATCGGGACATCATGGAAGCAGGGAAGTGCTCTGTGACGTCACTGGGTTATTTTGTGGTGATTTCGTAGCCTCTTTTTGTTAGCTTGTTTTCTCTTTGCTCAGACAGGAGGGGAAGTTTATTTGGAAGGCTGATTACAGCCATATTTACATTAGTGCTTTTTCAATGTTCTCTGTTCAGTTATCGCTGTGTTTACACTTGGAGCTGGAAACTGATCCCTGTCCAGATTATAGACAAATATGTAAACTTAGATTGATAGAAGATACCAAGATACCATGATGATAGAGTATGTATATGTATAAAACGGCGATTGCTACCTACCTTATTTTAAAAAAAGAAATCTGTATATAATCTTGTGTAACCATTTCATTAACAAAAGGCACAAAAATGTAAACAATTGTGACATTTCCCCTTTTTTTTTAAATTGCAATTGCAGGATAGTCTAGTGGTCTGGGTGTTGGACTCCCAGCCTGTAAGCATCCTTGAGCAAGATGCCTAACCCCTATTTGCTCCATGTAATAGCACCGTGTAACCCCTATTTGCTCCATGTAATAGCACCGTGTAATTGTAAATCGCTTTGGATAAAAGCGTCTGCTAAATGACCTCATTGTAATTGTAATTCAATGGGTTTATTATGTTTATGTGTTAGAATAATGCCATTTTAAATTACACCAACCTTCAAACAGTGGATGATGAGTCATGCAATTAATATGATGATTCAATATTTTGGCCTTCATGCCTACAGATTGAGTGTACAATCACAGGATGTCTTGGATTTTTCCCACTTGCATACATTTTTGGTCCTTGGCTTTAACAAGAATCTTTAACCTAACTGACTTCCTCCTTCTGTGGCAGGTGTGAACTTTAAAGAGGTGACTGAGGAGAACAAACAAAAGCATTTCGGCGAGATCTACACAGCTATCGATACATTGGCATTGACCTTTGGCAATGTGTAAGTATTCAGCGTTTTTTATATAATTGCAATCAAAGTGAATCACAGGTAATTATTAACTAACAAGGCTTCTCTGTGTGTGATTGGTCAGCCATTCACAATTCCTTCCGCAATCATTTGCCACTGAATCCCGCTCATTCTCACTGTTTTTATTGTGTGTTGTTTTTTATCCAGAGTGTCTGACTTCCTTATGGGAGATGTAGAAAATGGTTCAACGTTGGGGCTTCCCCTAACTAGGAGAAGCAGGGTAAGATAAATACAGTCTTCAAATGATATGTCTAAGACCCTCTTTAGTCTTTTATACCAAGCTCATAAGTTTGCCTGCACCAAGGTTCTTGTTTAGTAAAAATTTTGGATGAAAGTGTTGCTTAAAAAGACACTCCTTGATTGTGTTGTGGTCCAAATGTCAACCCCAGCTCACTTTTGTTGGTTGAAAGAGAGGTCGTAGGGGTAGAGAATTGTGTGAGTCTATGAAAGCTGTAGAGGGAGGAGTAGAGAGGAACCCGAGATGCTCAGAACTCAAAGTGTGGTTGAGGTTCAAACCACAATGTTTTTATAATGCTGGCTTACACCAAAAGGGTAGTTGTCCCTTTAACATTGCCCAGTATTAGTGTATAGATTATATACAGAGAAGGATAGGTGTATGTGTGTGTATGTACAGTATGTATGCATTTGATGTACTAACCAGGTATTTTCTCCACTATGTACTAAATCAGGTGAGTTTAATTTACACACCTCTTAGGTTAAACTAGTTAGCTAAGTCAGCTAACGTAACTAGCAGTTAACTACTGTAGCTAGTTTAGTGCATGGATGAAATACATGGTTAGTAAATCTACTTTTACTGTTTTAAAATTTAAAAAAATGCATGGATAGTTCTGGGGTTACACAGCATTCGAGGTTTTAGCATGTTCCACAAATGGCTTCAGCTGTTGATGAATTGATGCTGTGATATGTGCCATTGTTTAACTTCAAGTGTCTCTAAAAAAAGAAGCCGACCTACTATACAAGCATACTGTTGTTAGCCTTGCCAAGAACAGATTGGCATTGGTGTCAAACTGCATCCATCGTAACACCAACCCAGTCACTCACAAAAATGGTTCCCGTGCTTCTTTATTTTCAGTCTTTTGAGAACCTGTCTGTGGAATCTGGAGGCTCTGGTCCAGAGAAAGATGATCCGCCGGGTAAGAATAAGCCTTATAACACACAACTTGTGTGTACAGAAAGACTTGTTCATTACAAATTTACAGTAAAGTACATTTTAAAGTTCAGTACCGAGCTATTGTTTTGTAGCTATTTTGGCGACAATAGAGGGTTCCTAAGACCTATTTTATATAAATATATTCTTTTTGATGTCGTGTATAACTTAACATGAAAGGGGTCTTTTGTCAAGGCCACCTGCGTTACCTACACTTGCAGGTTCTGTGGGGTTATTTCAGGTAACAGTATAACCCACTGTCAAGTCTCAATGACCTGTCAGATTAAAGACATAGCAATAGATGCAGCAGTCAATCCCCTGTCAAAAGTACTTACCTTCATAGGGTATTAGCACAACACTCTCTCCAAGGTCACATTGACCTTTCCCAACACACGGCCCTATATTTTAAAGAACGCGCATAGCCAAATACGGCGGCCATGTTCAAGGCCAACCTTGACAACCTTCCCTGTGGGATTTTGGTGGTCGCCGCAGGTTCATCTCCGCTGGTACGGGCCGAACAAGTGGACGGGGCCCTGCACAGGAGCGACAGTGGGGTAGACTCAGCGCTACTGTACGCCAAGGCTTGGTCCAAATACACCAAAGAGCTACTGGCCTGGGTGGACAAACGCATCACTATGGGTGAGTTTGGGTTCCGTTTGCAGATACCTTTACTGACCATGCTTAACATGAATACTAATATTCCACTGGTATTGACAATATCACTCATATAGATGAAAAATTACAGTTTAAAATCCTGAATAAGGCGCTATTCTAGGCATTTTCCGATTACACTAAGCGGAAAATGCGGATTCCATTTACAATAATATTTGTGAAATATTCACTCTCAGAAGCCATGCAAACAGTAGTAACTTTTTGTCTACAGTACATTGTGCATGTACTGTAGACAAAATCACAGATTAAACAGGAAGATTGACACTTGCCCTAGAAGACGGACAGAATTCCTCCTTTGAATATGTAGGAATGCAGGAAGTCTGCTATCTCAATGTGAATGCAGTGCACAGTATGTCTAAGCACAGGACAGGTGTAGGGGTTATGAAAGAGACATTGATTTACTCTGAATGCTACATCTCTACAGCTGGCTATATCATCTCTTCCAAGGTTCCATGATAGGTTTTGTTCTGTAAACTGGTTAATGAATATAGTCACTCCCCACACAAAGCTACACAAGGAACTTCATCAAGTTGTACCCTTTGACATCAGGCAAACAACACCTTTGTCAGTTAGTCGTTGTTTTTCTCTCTCTTTTGTGTCTTAAATAAGAAATGACTACCAGCTTGTGAATTAGCAGAATGTTTTACTTTATACTGTATATTGATGTATTTTGCTATAGGTTTCAAAATGTAAAGTAATGAAAAGTTCTGCTGAAGATACTTGAATGTTATGTATAGTAGCTTTAATGAAGTTATATCCAGCAGGTATAAGGAATGTGGAATTTGTTTTCTAACAATTTTCCAACCTTGTGACCGCAGATATCGAGTGTGCTAAGAGTTACGCAAAAATGGCTGAATCTGCAAAGACGCTTGCAAGTCAACAGGTGGTTATAATTAGACCGTATTCATTTAGACATAGAGGTCACATTGAGGGCATGCTATCCACTTGAGAACAATGCTTCTCACTTTTTTCAATTAATATTGAAGGAGTACATGCCGTTCCGCGACATCTACATGACGGCTTTCAAAAACGACATCGAGTACAGCCAGCTCTTGCTTCATACCGTCGCTGCCCTACAATCCAACAAATTCATGCAGGTGCGTTTAAGTGGCTGCAGTGTCCAATGTGCTCATGTTCCTTATAGATGTGGGCTAACTCCGGTTTAAGTGCCATTCTCTGTTTGTTCCAGCCCCTCCTGGCCAGAAAGAACGAACTAGATAAACTTCGCAAGGAGGTCAAAGAGCAGTGGCAAAGAGAGCAAAAGAAAATGGTGGGTTGGATATTAAAATGAGGGAAATTTAAATAAAGAAATAAAGAGTAATATGTCATTAAGGTACAGATGCACGTGCTGCAAGATTTACTAGTAGGACGTGTGTGTGTGTGTGTGTGTGTGTGTGTGCGTGCGCGTGTGCATGTGTGCGTGCGCGTGTGCGTGTGTGTGGTAGCATGAGGCGGACAGCGCGCTGAGAAAAGCACGCCTCCTCCAGGCTCAGCGGCAGGAGGAGCATGAGAAGGCCAAGGTGTCGACTTGCCGCGTAGAGGAGGAGCAACTCACGGCGGGCGGGGGAGGCGCAGTAGGAGCCAAACAACTGGAGAAGAGACGCAGGCTGGAGGAGGAGGCCCTGCAGAAGGTACGAAAGAGTGGGGGGGGGCCCGCATTTGAGTTAGAGGCCCCTGTTGGAGACCCCAGTTTGAGCACTGGATTAGTGACCAGCTGCCTCGTTTGTTTGATTTGTAGAATCCAAGTATCTCTGTGGGTGTCTTCTACAGCACATATGATTACTCTGGGCTATTCTCACCAGTGTCCATCCACCTAGAATGAGACAAAGATGAGAGTATCATATACACATGCCATAACAATATATAAATGTACAAAGTATACAAGTTACAAAGAACCCAACGTCAAATCAGGTTCCTGTGCGGATGGAAATGTATTTTCTTTGCTGTTTTTTTTAGCGCATGGGCCTGTGATATTCTCTTTGTCTTTTTCTAATTCTGATCAAATTGATAACATTTTCATATAAATAAATGTCACTGAATTTTCACTGCTATTGCTCATTGAGATAACACAGTAATGAGTCAACCTACAGCCATTCGTTAAAGCCTTTCCATCCACCTTAGCTTTAAAGTCAGACCCTTGCACATAGTACAACTACAAGTAACTACAAGTATTTCTGCGCCGTAGGCTGAGGAGGCCAGAGAGCACTGCAAGGCCTGTCAGATGGACGTCAGGGAGAAGCGGGTGGACCTGGCCAACACCAAGAGTGACATCCTGACGCAGCTCCGAGAGCTGGTCTTCCAGTGTGACCTTACCCTTAAGGCCGTGAGTGAGCATGTGGACATGTTGAAGCCAAGAAATTGGGTTTACAGGTGACGCCATTTTGCCAGTATTGGAGCCAATTTCTGGGCAATGCGGTCCAACCTGGGTTTAGTCTGTGGTTTGGACCCTCCTGTGATTGGTTGACTGGGTCAGGTGATTTCTCATGATTGGTTGCCTGTGTCCCCCTTCCATTTTGGAATAAAAATGGAAATATATCTAATAAAATCTACAACTTGATAATGCGTAGCGAATTGACTTGACAATACATACTACCAATGGAGATGTCTATCAGCTTTGTTGTGTTTTTGAGAAACAAGTGAATGGTCGAAGAAAAAAGTCTGTTTCCATTTCATAACGTACCACGAATGGCTTAATTCACGCCAAATGATCAGTGCATGGACTTGAGGTAAGAAAGCTAAAGAGTATAAAAAAGTTCTTTACCATTGATTTACATACAGTCTTATTATGTTTTGAAGCCTAGTGGCCATTAGAATAACTGCATCTTAATGCACTTCCACATTGGCTGGTCTCATATAGAAAGGGGCTCTTTCAGTTCAGAACTCAGGACTTACTTCTTTAATGTTAATTTCTTTCTGGCTATATCACATGGACCTTCAATTCCCCCTAAGTTCCACTTAAGATGTCTGTGTCCTTCTGTCTTCAGGTAACGGTCAACTGGTTCCAACTTCAACATGTCCAGGTGGTGTCTCTCCCCGTCAACCATCAGAGCTTGTGTGAGAACGCCAAGCTGTACGAGCCAGGGCAGTGCTACATCGACTTCGTCAGGAGTCTTCCCACGGTCACGGCCCACGTCGAGTCAAATTCCTTCGACTTCAGTGTCACGCAGAATGCAGGGTGAGCTTGGAGCAAATGTAAAACATCCATTACTTAAGTCAGTTTGAACTTAATCATGAGTGTTTTCGTAGCTTTAAGTTGTTTATTAATGAGTCGAGTGTTAAAAGACAAGTGGATTGACTGTGGGAAGAGAGAGCACTGAGCTAAACTGCCCAGTAATGTTACAGCAGAGCGCACGGTGGTTTGCACACAGGAGCAGTTATTGAGTGAGAACGAGTGCTTGTTTTGGTGTTCCACAATTGAATGTGACCCACAGTGCTTCCTGCGGAAGTGTGTGCGGTCACGGTGATGGAGGGGGCGGGATAGGAGTTTGGAGGGGCGGGGGTTGTGTCGGTTAGTCTTTTTACTACAGTGCCATAAAAAACAAAACACATTTTCGTGGTGGACTTTTGCAATGTGTTGTCAGTACAGGTATTTCAGATATTTGCAGTTTTAAATTTTCATTTCATTTCATAAAATTTTTATAGGGGAGTAATTGTTTGTTTTATTGAACTGTTATATTTTAGTGAATTAGCACTATTACATTTCTTAAGGTGTATTTACACTTACATTACATTCACATTACAACGAATGTTGACTAAAAGGCTTAGTACGTAAAAAATGTGCATATGGTACAGTCAGTTTTAACTTAATCATGAGTGTTTTTGTAGTTTTTAATTGACTATTTTGAGCAAGGGATTCATTTTGAGTTGTGATCCAATTATTGTAAATGCTCATGTTGGGTGGGGTGGGGGTCACTTCCTTTTTATGTGTCATCTTTGTTGACAGTAGTTAATGGT
>JAODLI010021484.1:0-21937 GCA_027575585.1 Percopsis omiscomaycus
ATATACTGTATATACAAACACTAAACAAAAAACAACAACAAATTAACTGTTTCTGTAATCTGTTACTTTCTTTAACTTTCATTTGTGTACTATTTTAGTGTTGGACTTCAGATAGCTTGTTCCCAAAGCTTCAACTGTTCAAGCTACTCTTAGATCCACCGGGCTGTTCCACTGGGTCCTTAAAGAAGCTTTTGAAAGACTTTGTTCTAGTTTTAGACATGGTCAAAAGAAGGGTGTCTGTCACACTGAGAGCTCTGCCCAGGACACATTTAGGCAGTCCTGACTGTGCTAACTGTGAATCTAAACATAGCATACCACACATGTCTGGGGAGAACTGCATCCTCTTCGTTCATTCATGTCTGTTTGCTCCCACTTCAGCGGTTAGCGGGACTAAAATCCACATCTCCTTCTAAACCCAAACTCCCTCGGCATGTGACCCCAATTACAGAAGCAGGAAGATTATGGGTTAGAATTAACAACTCTTAATCTGTACACACTCTATATACCAATGTCCTCTATCTCCCATTGCTCTCCATATTTTGTGGCTTGGTTCGATGCCAAGTTCGTTTAATAAACAGCAATAGCTTGGCCACTCATTGCTCTGACTCATGTCTTGTGGGTTCTTTTGCTTTCGGTGTCTCTGCCTATCAAACACGACTCCACTCTTTCTCAATCCTCATAATGTCTCTCGCTAGACCCTTTTTTATGTTTGTGAAAATATCTCCATTTGTTTGAGGTGAGGTGCTATAGGGTACATGTGGAGCATTTGTGAAACATTAGTGAAAATACAGAAATACAGAAGTGAAAATGTGAGACACAAAGCTTAGGTGAAATAATCGCTGTGCAAAGTAAATGTTAAAATGTGGCTTACATAGCTCATCTCATATCAACCTGCTGAAGGCCAATAAAATGGAAATTGGCATCATCACTCAGTATCCTAAAAGCTCTCTTTCATAACTGTTAGGCCCCTCCAAATAAATGCTTATGGATATTTACTGTCCTGAGAGCTGAGCCTACTACAATCAGCTCTTGTTGTTGAAGTTATCCACCTTGAATCTTGTATCCTTTATGTCTGGACTTCACGACCAATGCAGCAAGATAGTGTGTGTGTGTGTGTGTGTGTGTGTGTGTGTGTGTGCGCACATGTGTGAGTTCATGTTTAGTTGTAGAGATGTAGAGAGAGGAGAAGGCAAAGAGAAGGGGGCTGATATTTCAGAGAGAAAGGAGGAGGATTTAGTGCTGCAAAGCCCTGGGCTGCATCTCTACCCTCTGAGATATCCCGTCTCCCCCTCCTTGCACTCTTTTTCTGGCATTCTTATATCCCTCCCTCCCCCTGTAATTCTCTGCATGCCAAGAGATTTCATTGCCTATCCACCTCAACAGAGCGGAGCAGAAATGAATCCATTAAGTTGCATAATTTACCCCCAAAGCAAACGGCTCCGAAATGGCCTCGCTCCATTGTGTGCATTTCAATACAGAGGAAGTGCTTTTGTGCAAACCTGACCCTACCAGACATTTTGGCTTTTAAGATCTACTCTGTGGCTAAAGCGCAGACCTGACCGCTGGCTCCCTTGCACTCTAAAGCCTAAATAGGAAGCCGCAAATGACTTGACAAGTACTGTACATGTGCCCTGATCTGACATTTACCCACACTGATATTAAATGAGAGAATTTCAATATGCCTCCAAAAGCATTAAAAAATAAATCATATGGGTATGCTTCATTGTATATGCCAAACTGCACGCTAACAATGTTGCACTTGGTTTATATTGGAGAAACACTTTCATACGGAATTGAGGTCTTTTTCATCATCCCTTTCAACGGCATAGCAGCATTACACTTGTGACACACTTATGTGTATACAATCACAGTGGCTATATGGTTCCTGAAGCATTTGCATGAAATACTGAGATGATGCAATTTTAAGAGAATTTAAGATGCTGAACTCTCACGGCCATTTGAGTTGTTTGATAAAAGTGTTCATGAGAGAAACACACTGGATAATGTTGTGAATCATCACTAAATCAATCGTTAGATGTTATATGATTATATGACAATTTACAATGTAAATAAAGGCTGGTAAATAACATAAGACGTTATATTAAAAATCATCCAGAAACTTGCTTTGGTAGTCTTTAAATGATGGGTTACATTTTTCAAATGTAGTAGGCTATTTCCGTGATGTGATGCGCTATATTACAGAATAAGACGTCTGTTTCCATCTGGCTCTGATATAAATAGAAGAAACTACAGAATTTACTAGAAGTAAAAACAGATTATTTCCTCAAAGGAAACCAAGCACATTAAAAAAGGAAATAGTGCATTCTGGCCATTTTAATGGGACTCACATCAAGTGAATGCCAAAGTCAATCAGGTTTGAGTATTCAGAGCTGTTATTTCAAAAGTGAAAAAGTTACAGCTTCTTAGATGTAGCTGCCAATTACGCTAATTACGTATTACAAAACACAACATTCATCGAATTCGTTTTGCATGCCGTCTAATAATTTAGGTAGTTAGTAGATTCAACTTCAAATAGCTTCAAATAGGCTTTATTACACTATAATACTGGGGGGGGGGGGGGGGGATCACTTTATGCAGCGACCTGCTCCAGTGACTGTCGAAATTAGACACAGTTGGATGACAGAGCACAGTCAGTGGTAGCAAGTTTGAAAGTCCCAGAACTCAGTCAGAAGGCAGAGAAAGAGAGAGAGAGAGTGAGAGGGGGGAGCCAAAACACAGCTGCCGGCTGAACAAGTATAGCCACCTAGAGAGGTGGTGAAAGGAAGTAAAGGTAGAAAAGGAAGAGAGAAAGTGAGAGAAACAGGCCCAACTCCCACCGACTATACATCAAAGACAAAAACTTATGGGAAAACACGCTAGAGGGCTAGAAGGACCCTTCCTCTGCTTCCTGTTCTCAAACGCTATATCATCAAAGAGGAATCTCAAGATAAAGCTATAAGCCACTGTGTGCAGACAGCAGACACAGGCAAGACTGTATTACTGAAGCCAATTTCACTTGCGTTTGGTGTTTTGTGTACCTCAGCAGTATTGCACATACAGAAGCCTGCTTGGCAAAAACATTAGTGGGAGGGATGAGGGTGGTGGGATTAACCAAATATCACTATGAGAGGGTATAGTGAGAGATGTGAGGCAACAGATGTACACAAGACTGCCAGAAAACAAGGGACTTGACTTGTTGTGGAGGAATGTCCACCGAGCACCTAGTAGTGCCCAGCAGATCCTTGGGGGAAATAAAGATGTCTGCTGTTGTTTTGGCTTTGCCGTTATTGGAATTCCATTACGGCTGCCGGCAGCAGTTCTTCAACCGAATCTATTTCTAAAATGCAATTGTTATGATTTACAAACCACACCGAGGCTTGCTCGTGAAACAATTTCGAATCCTTCTCTCACGTTTGAGTGCAGACATTTGTGTTTTGAACATAACCATTGCTCCTTACTGCCTGTGGCATTTGACTACTTGAAGTGTTTCTGCGTTTTATCTCCTTCCAGGTTTTCTGCTGTAAGGGAAGAAGAGAAAGAGAGAAAAGAGAAGAAGGAAAATTAATATATAACAGATATACTTTTCTGGTCTCACCTTGACATGAGATTGTCTCTATGTAAGTCTGTAAGTGGTCAGTGCAGGCTGACCTACCCGAGGGTACTTTTCATTCGCCATTAAAATCCCCCACGCCACTCAGTGTCTGAAGCAATTACTGAAGAGACTTTCAATTTCAATATGAAATATAAAAGAAATTTGATTTCGAGAGCGATGCGGCCTCATCTTCCTTTTGTAAGAGTTTGGGCGGGTGGAGGTTGTTTGGGATTGAAAATAAAATAGATAATTACTATTTTAAATGTAACAATAAGATGCAGTCTTGGAAAAATACATCTCAGTATTTTCTTTTGTAAATAAAGGGTCGTCTCTCATGGAAGTGAAAAAGTATTTCGAAAAACTGGTAGCCTAACAGTGGTTCACAAACTGTGGGTCAGCACCCCCTTTTAAAGTATTTCTCATCTTTCAACTAGTTTAGTTTTAATCTCTTTGAATAGGCTACATTTTAGATTATTTTAGTTTCCACTGTATATTTGTATGTTGTTATGTTATATGCTATTAAAAAGAGTTGAGTGTTTCATTACTTGTGGGGCTTGCTTGTGACTTCCCACAGAATCGGGTTGTCTCCAGTTATCGATCTACTTCACATAGTCCTACTGTACACTGTGGCCTATGTTTGTTAGGCTACATGAGACCCAAACAGCTGCCGCTATCACCCACGTCCACATTCAAGGAGACGTGAAGGTATGAAACGCCATTAAGTCATTAATTTAAAAACTGGTATTTCTAACGTTGACGTACCTCCTCCAGAAAAGTTGGACTCCCTTTAGAGCTTCGCAAATGAGTATCAGTCGCTACATTATGCACTCTGCATGCCACAGCCGAAGGACAGCGGGTGAGTCAGCTTGTTGAACGAGGTGGGGGCCTCAGGTGAAACGCTCCCATTCAGCAAATTACCACAATAAGTACTTGTGGAGCAATTTCGCGGGGAGAATCGGGGTGGGCCACCATGACGGTAATAGCAGAAACGTGCAGATCAGCCTGGCCGACTGCTGAGTAGCTGAATTAAAAACCCACCTGCTCTGCGTTTTGTAGCATATGGGTAATTCAGTGCCTGCGAGGACGCTTTTTGTCTTGTAAATAGAGCAGCCGTGGGTTGCTTCAACGCACTAACTTGACCATGTTTAGAATATGCTATCAAGCAATCACGTGTTGCTGCAATATCTGACGAGTTGGGAATGAGAACGTGTTGGTGTGCTACTCTTTGACGCCCAATTCAGTGTATCTGTTATTTTCACCTATGAAACTATATTTCACTGGTTTATTTGCAGGTAGCCTACATATCGAACAATGAACAATAACGGCATTGGGGAATATGTGACACAGGTCACTTAGTAAAATATGTAAATTGTGAAATGCTTTGGGTTAATCAGTGTACGCCTAAATCAAAATAAAATCAATCAAAACTTCCATTGGCTATACAGGCAGGATGCCCTGTGCTTTATCAGTTATCTATAGGTCTACTTTATTTCATGTCTGTGAGGAAAAGAAAAAACTACTGTACAGTGGAAAGAAACCGTTGATTTCCTATAACAGGATTCTATGGAGCAGTATAATATGACTGTAGGCATAATTTTACAAATCTATTTAAAATATGTCACCTTAAAATGTTTTCTCTCCGTCTACTGGTATATCCAAACGAGTCCTCTTCATGACAAAACATACCTTGAGGTTTAATTATAATAAAACAAATGTTTTATGAGCGTAATAATGTCAGAATAATCAAGTGAAAGGAAGATGGCAGGAAAATAACTGACATCGAGATTCAATGTCAACGTATACAGGATTGTCTTGAAAGGCGGTTCACGGGGTCAAACCAATCAAATTCCATAAAACAATTTCACGCTCTACCAGTCAAACACAACACTGATACGGACTATAAATATTGTTCATGCCGAATAAACCTACATTAGTTACATTGCAATAGCCAACAATAACACAAATGATCAAGATGTGGTCTTTGATGACATCAAATCTATTCTTCCTTGTGTTGCAGAAATGTCTCATTGTTTTAGAAACAGTGATTTTAGCCATAGGTGCGTAAAATGAACAGTTGTCAACACCATAACTTCCCTGTCATGTAATTCTGGCTTGTGCAAACTGCATGAAATCACTTTTGAACATTCATCAGAGAGAACGATTCTGTGTGGGGGAGGGGGACTTTTGAGTGAAATATTCTGCTCACTAGGCTGTGAGAAAAGGTTTAACAGTGGTTTCAAAAATCATAATGTGTATTTAACCAGTTAAGACATGTTACTGTCCTGTCTATGTAAATGTAAACACCTTAAAAATGTTGCAAGCCAATTAGTACAATATGTTGACAATTATCTTGACAAATTTCATACATGGTATTGTTGATACTTACTACATTTGAATTCTACAAAGGTCCAGAGTACTCAGGGCACTGTTGCAATCTCGGTTTTGGTTCTTTTGTTTAGGCTAAATCCATGTTGTACTTGGGTGGGGTTTCTTCTCCCATGAGGCTGGAGTGAGCTTTGGTAGTCAGACATGCTGCATATATGTGGTCAACAGCCTAAATCATTAGATCATTTAATGAGGAAAATGAAACATTACTAACTAAACACAAAGATGAGCAACATATATACAAATGTGGTGATATGGGTGGGGAAAAACCCTCCAAAATATCTCCAAGACAGTTTTATAATTAAAAATGTAATTTGCTGATAAGACTTATTTTGAAATGTTCACATAAATTAGTATACTGCGCTTGTATATCACAAAATAACATATTACAACAAATACACTGGATAGCATCAGAAGTGTCCTCATGTGGTGTTGTCAATCATTTTGATTTCAAAGACACAATCCCAATTTTAGTTTATCCAGCTTTTGTGTACATTCACAAATTCATTCATCTTTAAGAGTATCTGGAACTTCCACAATTCTCCACAATTAATAATATATGTTACTACAGTGTTTACAAACACTACAAATGTAAACAAGTCTTTTGTAGCCTGAAAACACATATGTAAATAACTCAAGCATAGTTAAGGCCAAAGCGCAATTGATGATTGCAAGTGGTGATAATTGATGCACTTCATTTGATGCCACACGGTGTTTCCTAAATATATTTCAGTGGTCATTGCATATCGTATCATGGAAGCAGACACACAAGTCACTGACTTGATTCAATATGTATTCAGGAAAGACAGTATCGCAGTGAATCATGGGGCCGGTTCAAGCCTATAGGCTCTAGTTGCCGAACGGCGCAAGGTCGACGGTAGAGCTAAAGGCCGATTTATGCGTCTGCGTCAAATCTACACCATAGGTACGCCGTATCTGCATACCCTACGCCGTACCCTAGGCCATAGGATGACGCACACCTCTCCAAAAGTTAACTACACGTCGCGGCGACGCAGACCGCAACAACTGTTTCAGCACCTTGTAGGTGTGTCGGCTATTTCTGTATGAAAGACCATATGACCATATGTGCTTTGGAATTAGCGATCTTTATAAATACGTCTTCTAAATCCACAAACTGTTTCACAAGCACAATATTGGTGTAATTAACAGATTCGCCTTGAACATTACTCCTCATGAGTTTAACTAGACTTGGGCATTTCCTGGTTGTTCAAGACAGTGAAAAAATGCAATCAGCGATCTTTCAGAAATACTTTTTTCTATCTGCACACTGTTTCCCATGCACAATATTGGTGTAATTAAGAGATTCGCTGGAAATAAATATTTGTTTATATTTTTCACTAACAAACGTTTATACTATATTCGTGAGCTTGCTTAGCAGGAGGACATACATTGCTGTGTTGTGGGGCTTGGCGTGTTGCATATGCGCAGTCAACGCGCACAGGTCCGCGCGGCAGACACATCGGCGCACAAGTATAAATGCTATATATATATATATATATATAGAAATATATATATATATAGATTAGCAAGTTGACCGCTCTGTTTGATATGACAAAAGCACTGAAACAACCAAACCTCCATCGTCCAACATTTAAATGATTCTTTGTTATAGCCTTCATATTGTACATTTATGTGATGAAATGCAACAAGCATCAAATAAGGCATGTCAGTTATCAACTTCAGTACATTTGGGCCTTCAATAGGAGCAATACTGGTTTATAATAGCCACAGTTCTCATTGTCAATTCCTTTTTCTAATGCTATCCTGCCTGCTTCATTAGTGAGCAGGGTTCATACAGGAATTCAAACACACCCACTTTGGAATGAAGCAGGAAAATAAAAACTGTAGAGTAATGAAGCATTAGGTAAAGGTTCTCAATTTAGTCTGTATGATCAGACTGAACAAGACGCAGGGTGAACACGCTTTCTTTTACTGTTGAGAAAATTATGTATTCACTTGGCTTGTACCTACATCCCTTGCAGCTGAGCAATTTCACCAGAAAATGAGCCATAAGAGAAAAAATCATTAACATCAGCAAAAGATATATCAGGCAGAGAGAATGGCTCGATGTACTGCTCAATGAACAGATCAGCCAGTGGGCTCTCGTGCCTCCCTGTGTCCTCATCTCTCTGTTAACACTACACATAGGCAACTCCTTAGGCTGTAAGATCCCTACAACACCTATCTATCTATCTAGGGATAAAATGGTTCCAGCAGAAGAAAATTGTCTATTCTATTTTATTCCCATAGCTCCAATTCTAAATAGTCGACCATTCAAAGCAACAGACACGTGTTTTGGCTCTGTGGGCGTGTACAGACCCCACTTTATTGACAACTCCTTGTCAGTTTTGTTGTACCTGTTAGGGTGCGACAACTAACACCTTATTTATGATTGGTTCTTTTGAGTTTATGCAGTTACCGACCTCAGCAAATTTGGTGATTTCCTATGCCCATTACAGAAATAGTATTTCATCTGTTTACGTTTGCTTGTGGTTTACTTTTCAGCCACTGATCAAGGTAGGTAAACGGGTACTCAAACTTTGTGGTTGTGGAAACTAGTTGAGGAACAGAGTGTTACACAGAATTTGGCAATAGTAATTTTTCCTGAACTACTCTCCAAAGTGGTGCTATTTGATTGATAGGAAATTGCGTTTTTTATATTTTTAAAAAGTAAGTGCACTGCGAATTTCAATTAGCTTAGCTGTGAAGTAGAGATATCTTGCTCGGCGGAAGCATTAAGGACGCAGAAGAATAACGCAAGTCATGAAAAAGAAATCAAAAACCCAACTCGGGCATGGCTGCAGTGGAGATAACTGCTGATGTGTTTTTTTTTTTGTGTGTGTATGTATTGTTGCCTTTGGCGGTGTGCTTCTTAAAACAAGGGATGTAGTGGGAAACGCGAGGCAGGCTTTTGATCGACAAGTCTCCCAGACGGTACTTCTTCTCTTTCAGCTCTCATGTGTGCTCACGCTGTTCAGTTCCATCACTATGAATATGTGAGCGGGTTTCTTGCGAAGGCATGGCCAACATGGACAAGCTATACACTGTACCTCTCGGAGAGGAAGTGAACAGAGCGAATACCAAAGAGACGGCCAACCGACAAGGTACGATGGTGAGATGGAAAAAAAGAGAAAAAGAAATTAGCCTCGGCCCGGCAGGAGAATTCCCACTTCTTCATCTCAACTGTTCTGTGTGTAATTCGTTCTGTCTGTGCGCTGTAAAGAAGGTGAATGGAAGTTAACTGGGATAAAGTCTCAGTAGACCCAGCGCTCCCAGCCCACTGTAACGGCAAGCAACAGAACGAGCGGTAGCGTGGACGCAGCTCGGCTTGCTGCCCCATGACGGCTTCCTTGAAGCCCTGGTTCCACGCTGGACTCCTTTTCGGAATATGGTGGGATTACGTTAAATTCCTGTCTTTCCTCCTCCTGCAGATGCTCCTCTTCATCGCTATCCTCCACCTGAAAATGAATTCATCGTAAGAAGAAATGGGATTTGAAAGAGAAAGAGGGTATGCATAACTATAGCGAAAATCAAATCAAGTATTGTTTTTTACAGCTTGATCTACAGTAGATTTGTACGGAGCCCCGGAGGTTGTTTTAAAAAAAATCTATTTACGAAGAAGGAAGTTCACAAGGAGATAAGGAGAAGACGGCGTTCAAGAAGATTACCCAGTTGTAACCACATATTTCCAAACCTAACTGATAACACACAAGTGATATATTTCCATGTAATAGAGGGCCTACAGAATCATATTTTCTACATAACATTGTTTTAGTAATTTGCGTAATCTTCATGTCACCTCCGGGGCTACGTAGATTTGTCACTCTCAAACCAATCGCTAAGACACAGTCAAGGGTCAAAGGCTCCAAACTGTGAAGTTATTACTGTGTATGAATGAACAGAAAAACTGACTTGGACCCAGTTGTCAAAGGCGAATAAAAAGTGAATAAAATTAAAGTGATGAGTTTACAAAGTAGGACTTCCAAAATGTGTATATATGTATAGTATATATATAAATACATTACATTGTATAAGGATGGGCTATATCTTATATATATACTGTATATATATATATATATATATATATATATATATATATGTATGTAACATTTTATAGCTCCCACTGGTTTCTCAGTACGGCCATACATCCTTATACAGCGTTATCTCAGATAGCATGGCCTCTAACAGAAGTGCCAACCCTGACAGACGACGGGATACGCCGTCGGTCTAACCTAAACAGAAGACACAATATCTCCCACGGGTGTGTGAGGAGGGGCGGGGAGCGTGCGCCGAGGCCAGCGCTCCCCGGTCGTGACACTTTCCCCCATATCAAATAGACCCCAGCTGGTAGACGGACTTAACTGGCCAACCACGACCCAATGACTGTATCAACAAATAGCATGCGAGCGTCTAGCTTTGTGTCATTTGTATTATTCACCTACCTATCACTTTAGATGCAAAGTAATCTACTCGACATATTTTCAAGAGATTTCGCAGGCAATCACTTGAGTGTGAAACTTGAAGCTTGAAACATACGGTATGAGCGCTGTACAGGATCGGCTAGGCGGAGGGGAGATGGGGAATGAGGAGGATAAGGACGCTGAGAAAAGGGGAAGTAGGGGGCAGATGGGTGTGAATAAATGAATATTAACACCTGTGATAAGCTTGTGTGAGTGTTGTGGCAGTTGGGCTGGGATTACACTTCAAGCTATACGTTCATTGTGATTTTCAGTACAGGGGCTTCTCATGCCACACAAAGGCCTAGACATCAAGGATCCCCAAACCAGCGCTCACGCTGGTGTAAGGGCTGAAACACACCAAGCAAACAGTGGATTCGACTAATCCAGACTCACTGGTCAGAAGGGACCCCCCCCCCCCCCTCTTGTCAAAATGTCTTGGCCTGGGTGATGTCACTTTTTTTTACTTTTGTTCTGCACACGCTTAAGATTAGACGATATTCAACCAGCGTAAGGGAGTGCATGTTGTCATTTAGGCGTGTTCAGAAATGTTATAAAATGCTGTCTTCTCCTCAGTCATGGACACCAGTTAATCCTCTTCACATTAACCTGCATCAACCCCTTCACATAATAATCCCATTGTACACTGCATCATATTTTGAACCGCCTCAAGGAGACGATTAGGGTCGGGGAGCCACTTTAAGTCTCGACCCCTTCAGGCCAACTAAAAAGAAAAAAAACACAAACCCACCAACCTAAACATGATGATTGGGGCTCCCTGCTGTTCTCTACCAACTGTCTGCTTGGTGTATTTTAGGTCTAATCCGGTTGCAGAGACCGCCTAATGTTTGCTCAGCAGCAGGACGAGGGTAAAATAATGCCGGGTGCTTACACTGTTAAAGTCTGGCAGCGTGTTGACGCTGACGTGGACCCTCTCCTGGTAGACCCGCGGGGACGGCTGAGAGGCTGGCACGGGCGTGCTTTCCACAGGAGGAGGTGCCGAGCTCCCCATGGAGCTGATGGCATTGCCTGAAACAAAACAGCGGGAACCCGTCGTCATTACGCTCCCATAATTATTTATCCTTGTGGCACCGTCAAAACCCATCAGTCACTCAGCTCAGCGGTGTATGCATGTACATGTACATATGATAAATCCATTCCTTTACTCCTGTAACACCTCAGAAGCACCAGTCGATAGCCGTAACCTTATACTGTGTGTTGTATGCTGGCCAACCGCTGTTATGTTCTTCTGATCTGAAGGGAAGTTTGACTGGCTCCACAGAACAGAACTGTATGCACATTCTCAAAATTGTCTCTTTTTTTCTTCTTCTTCTGGCAGCTAATAAGCTGTACCCAACGTGGAAATTAAAGGCTCTGCAATTAATTTATTTTGCCTGAAGACATTTTGCTGTCACCCATTTTCTGTTTTTATCTTTGGGTTAATACAAGTGACTTACGCAGACAGATATTGGTGCTGAACAATTGCAAGACGCGCTGGCAGCCGTGCCACTCGTTTCCACTGCCTTCACAAGTGCACCACTGGGAAACATCCATGGTGCTGTTGCTAACGTAGTTAGGAGTCATGATGGTGCCTGGCACAGAGAAAGACACAGAGCTTGCATTGGGATATTTGCAACAGTAGAGCACACCTCCGTAACAGGTTCAAAAAGCCATCCATAAAATGTCACCGCCAATGTCACCCCTGACTTATAATCTATATTTATATCTGCATTTTTAATGCTGATATTTAGCGAATATGCAAAATGATTCGTATTGTCTGGAGGACGGAATAAATTAACACTAGCTGTTTATAGCTGTGTCAGAAATACAACAATAGGTGTCCTTAATAGGGCTGCTGACTACAGATCTCCAGAGCTGCGGCTTTTATTGGGTGGAGAAGTACCTCCAACCCCTTGGGGTATTTACAATAAAAAGAATCGACAAAAGTGTAATATCACAGTAAGTAACATACTGATGACTACCAACTGCTGACAAATGAGTATATCCCAAACAATCAACTCAGCATTGCCTCAGAGGCCTTTGTTTTTTTCTTTTTCCTTTACGCCGTCTCTCCTTCCTCATTTCTCCTGCTAAAGGGACAATTAGAAAGTTTTGATGATGTACTTCTAATTTCTACTCAACATCAAAGTACTGTAATTAAAGGGGAGCAAGCTTTATTCAGACTATATTTCTGTGTATCTTTCACCACTGTGGCAATTTTCATTACACTGTGGATTATGCTGTAGATAAGTGCTTTTAGAGTGGAATTACCTTTGGCCCCATTTATATTGATTGTCCAATAAAGGATGGGTTGGCTTGAAAACAATTACATTTTAGGTATTTAGTAGATTAATAATATACATTACATTCTAATTGCAAATGAACCAACTATATAGCACAGTTAACATCAGCAAAGCCTTAATTATCACTACCTACAGTACAACTTCGAGCTATACTGTATGCAGCTACCTGAAGATGTAGTGTGTATTATGTGGCCACTGGGGGCAGAATCATGAAAGGTTGTGAAACCCGGTACAACACAATGAGGGGGTGCGGATACATGCACGTGTTCTTCACCCAATCCTGTTAATCTGATTTGCATCCAAACAATATGGGGTCACGAGTTCAGCTGCAGGTAGCTCCTCTTGAGGGATTTCATGGGGATTGGAGGCAAACCTCCCAATGCTAAAGTTAGTTATGCATTATGCATTTATCACATAATGGGACCACATCTTACATTACACCACTTCAATTTGCGTCTAGGTGGGTTGCTGCAGATTAAGCTGAAACGTGTGTTTACTGATCAACAGAGATTCGGAAGTAGACGGAATTAGACGAGACAAACTATCCCTTTAATATGGCTCTCCAACTCACCTATGAGTCCGGTATAGGCCTTCAGACACATTGCTCTGCTCTGTCGCATACAGCCAGAGGGGGACAGGGGGGAGGGCAGGCAGTTGTGCTGGAAATCAGCAAACCGGGATCTGACACATGCATGCCCGCGCACACACACACACACACACACACACACACACACATATACACATACACACATTTACAAACATATAAATTCTATATATATATATATATATATTCGTCACACAGGAATACCTTTTTGATTTGAATTAAAGATCTAGCCAAATGGCACAAAGCATGTGAAAGAAAACAAACAGTACAGTATTATTTCATTTGGCTAATATTTCACTGTTAGAAACACATTTTCACATTTGGTTCTATCAACTGCTTGGGGACCCAAAGTCATTACCATCAACTTTCAGTTTGAAAACACAGAAACAGAAAAATCATTATTCTATTAACTACTGAAAAAGAAACTATGGCCACTAAAGAATACATAAGCTATTATTATTTTATATGTTTGGTGTCATACTTATCAAGAAATATTTCCTACTGTCACTTTGGAGGGCTGAAAATAATAACCTGAAGGCCGGTGGTGACAACAGCTCCCCAGGGAAGCTAATGATAGAGGCTGATTGCCTCTAAACTCAAATGGAGATGTACGTGCAAAAAAGTGAAAACGTGCTATCAAAGTGAAATATTCCTTTAAAGTTGAATTAGATCACCACTGTGCCCAATGCCACAAAAATCACAATATTATCAAACATCCTATTACATTCTTTTCCAACATAATGGGTACTACTACTCAACATTCATTATGTACCACTATCATGAAAGACAAGCAGCTCCTTGCCCATATTTATTGTACTGTAGCGCTCATTGTCCGTTTGCCAATTAACATATATAAGTTTAGATTACATATTCATTAGTCTTAAATAGCTGCCACAGGTCTTAAGAAAGCTAATTATGCCATTATTTGTGGCTAATTTTGTGTTAACCGTGTTTTAGGTTCCGTTATTTTGCCTTGTGCCATAGTTAAGTGCCTTGTGATTCTATGGTGTGGTGGCCATTTCATGTCTGTGATAGTATTTCACCTCTGGAGCGTGCTCACCTACACAACTCATCTCTGGAGCAGAAGACCTGCAGGCTGAGGCAGTTGGGTTTGCCTATTCGCTCTTCTGCCTTTGTGTTCTCTTCAAAGGAACACGATGGGACAATGGTCTTTCTCCGGCGCTCACCACACAGCGTATCAGAGCAGGGACAGAAAAGCAGGGCAAAGCTGTACTCTTCTGGCACGCGCTCCAGGAAGCGCCGCAGAGCTCGGTGGCACTTCTGCCGGTTGCAGCTGCTGTCAGAACCTATCGCTCGCTTGGTGCAGGCTACGACGTATTCTGACCGCAGAGAACCGCACTTCTCGTACAAGCCGCAGTCCTGGGCTGCTTTTAGACACTGGTTTTGGCCATCCACGGAAGGAGAGGACACTAGATGTTGTCAGGAGGAAAATACAAAGTATATATCATTTAGTGGATACTGGAAAGAAATCTTTATTCAATCTTAAATCTGTTATTAGGATGTTTAGTTAGCTTGTTTTACCTGACATGATGGAGGCCATATGTGACATCTCAATGTTTCGCACTAAACTTAACTCCAGGTCTTCATATGGTGACACTTCATACTCATCATAAGCTACAATAACACACACAGCGAAGAGTATATAATGGCTTATTTATGTTTATTTTTGTAATGCAAAATATGCACGTGAACACACAGAAACCCACCTGCAAATCTCACGGTCCAGTAGACCCGAAGGCAGTGCTCCTCCCTGCGGGAACCACGCTGGCATTTGCAAACCTGAAGGGGGCGGTGCTGCTGCAGCGAATTCTGGGCTTCCAAGCACTCCCACCGGGCATCTGGGCCGAGGGGGGACACGGCCTCCTCGGCTGTACAGTACTCCAGGAGCCTGTAGAGCACCATGCAGGCCTGCTCCTGTACACAGCCCTGCTCCGCCACCAGACAGTCTAATGACGCGGAGGCCAGCACGCTACCTGGATGAAACGTGGATAACGTCAGTGCACAAACCTGCTGGTAACAAGTTGAAATACTGGTGAAGGGTTTGTTCTAAATACTAATAATGAGTATGCTAGCATGCAACGCGTTTTAATAAAAACCAAAGACAAACGTGACCAGGACAAAAACCGGTCCGTGTGTGCAAGCTTACTGAACATTCAGAAGTTATGCTCCTAGGTTGTGCTATAGCGCTTCCGGAACCCCATATTTCAGCCTCTGCACACTGTTGATGTCTGACCCACAACTGTCCAGAGAAGGTACAAGGCTAATACTGACTGTTAAAGAACAATACTAGAAGGGCAGAAACACATCTGAAGGTGACAGGGAATGTGAAAGGAATAATAAATAAATAAATTTTCGAGAAGCTTTTCAGAAAAATTTATTTTGTCAAATCTGATGTATAATAATAGCCTTACTAATCTTTTCCGCTCTGATTTTAGCACGAGCAAAAACAACTGCCTGGGTAGGCAATATTCACACATGGTTCATTTTATTGCATTACTTAGAGTCACAACCTGTCAGATTTAAATTATAAGCAAAGTAAAAGCTTTACAGTTTCTGTGGCTTACCTGGATTTATATAGAATAAATGTTTGGCTTTGAGCCTAATGCACACTGTAAAACATGTAAATGTTTCTATTTTGTTCCAATTTATGCTCCTCTACATATACCAGCCCATATGCATACTACATACAAATTAGCAAACCCATACAAACACAGTACTGTGAGGGTCACATACTTCTATTAAGCTCTTACCAACAAGAAGAACAAATCACAGCTGAAATCAAAATCAGGTGCTGAATATTTGCAATCATTGACACCGCATGAGGTCTAGATGAGTAAAAAATTTGGATGATATTCTTTATCATCACTGTGGGAAACCTGCTCTATTGCAAGAAGGAAAAAGCCAAAGAACGAGGTAACTAGAAATGTTGCTATTATTACCAGAATTCTATATAGTTACCAGGTGGTTGCTAGAGTATTACTAGGTGACAGCTGGGTGTTACTAGATAGTGGCTAGGGTGTAGGCCTACTAAATGGTTTTTAGGCTGCTACCGGGTTGTCAATTGAACACATTGGAATGAAATGTCTAGCAATTGATCAGCTGTTCACTTCATTTTTAGTGATAATGTCAATATATTGAGAAATGGGTTCTGACTTCATGTCTGAAATCCTCTGAAACGTTCTTTAATTAAAAGCAGTTATACCAGCACTTCTGGTACGCTAGTGTGCAATAAAGCAAGACAAGCAGAAGTAAATAAGCATAGACAAAAATGTGATGCATAATAAGCCCAGGTTGGGAATGTCAGAACCAATATGACACGGTACAAGTGGCACTGATAATAAATCGGGAAGGTACAGGAGTACAACATGCAGTAAGACTCACAGAGAATAGGATACAAACATATAATACATACAGTACATACACAACTATAGAGACTATCCCGTAATTTCCACTGATATCACTACATAGCTTTAATATGTTGGATTTAGCTATGAGCTAAAGTCCATAGACACCACAGGACAATGCAAATTGTGAACATATTCCAATATTCCTGTGTAATCTGGAAAAAATTGGAATAACAAAAGTAGTACACACGCATTCCATATTTTGCTGTTTGTTTGTTGTCAATATTTCAAAAAAATGTAGGAGGAGATGTAGTCCAAAATATATGAGGAACTGGGGTAATAATAGGCCCAATGTAGAGTTTTTGCCAAAGGAATAGCACTGATGATTTCCTTACATGGTTTGAGCCCAAATGGCATGATTGTGTTATGTATTCATTAATAAAGAATGAGTATAAAATAGAAATTAGACACAGACAGAAAATTTAGCCTAGCATCTATAAATGACAATGAATGAGTCTAATTTGTCTAAGATCTACGTATCGTAACTATGTGGTTCTCAATGGATTACAATACATTCTCAGTTGGTATGACAAATAATTCAAAGAAGTAATGCCTTGCACATTTGTTATTGTCGGGATGATTAAAAGGTTCCGTCCCCACAATTACATTGATTCTTTGTAAGGTTTATGTCTGGTCTACGTGCATGGTCTGTGTCTATGGGAACTATAGACACGTAGAGAACTATGAGATAGGAAATCAAAGAGAAAACCTTTGGAATGAGATCAAAAGATGAATTACTGCAATATACGAGCCTTAATACACTCTATTGATTTCTCACTGGGGTAATTAATAGAATTTGTGAGGCAAAGCTGATGAAGGCTAATGCCATAAAGAGCAACCGCATGCCACATATAAACCTTCACCAGGTGTGAATTAATGAAGCATATTCCTATTATATACATAGGTAGCAGAGCCTCCAAATTCTTGGGAGAGTGGTCTGAAATACAGGGACCATGGCCTGATTGATTGTCCTGTGAGTTTGGGAATATTGGCAATGCAGCTAATGGCAGCACTTCCTGGGAGGGGTGAAGGCTTGGGGGCAACCAGTAGTCAGCAAAACAGACACAAGAAACAGCCTCCATCACCAGGTACACTTTCTCTACTAGATTCTACTTCGATAACAACTTTTGGCTTTTGAATTGGATTAAAGATCCGTTTTCAAAAGTTATAAGATAGTATCAACTACAAGCAAATTAGTTAGCTTGGTTTTAACATAATTACATGTGGTTAATAGATAATTCTAGTTGTACTGCATTTTGTTTTGTGTTTATAGTGGAATATATTTTGCATTTTATATTTATACTTTTATACTTTTATACTGACATATACTATTCCACTACTCGCTGCTGCTGATTTCCCCCTTAGGGATCAATAAAGTACTATTCTAACACATCGTACCAGTGGAAAAGACCTTACACGGATGACTGCTGCTGAATATTGTCCTGTCCACAAATACTATATAAAAAATGACAGATGTGAAACCAGACGCCACTGGGAGCTCATTATGAAGACGCTTGAAAGGGCTGTTGACGTCATCAATACTGCCGAGGTCAGCAGTCTTCACTTTCCAATCAAAAGCCCCTCAACATTGTTTGGTTTTCCAGAACCTTGATGTGTACACATGCAAACATTTTCTTTGTTAGAAAGAGACATTTTTGACAGTTTCAATGGAGTTTACCTTGTACAATGGATAAAGGAGGCCAAGCATGATGTATTTGGTTTGCTGCAGTGAACCGTGTCCAGCAATAGTTGGACAGTTGAGTTGGGCCTAGATATTGCCTGAAAAATGTGCCCCATCAGCTATTACCAACATTTAGTTTCCCCCAATTGGCCACATTAATTTATTTTGTCATGAGGATTTGTGTCTTTGCATTATATTTGAAATTATAATATAATGCTGGGGCATCATGTGGAGGGGACACTTCTAACATTATGTTTTTAGACTTAAATTGCACCTCACTGACATATTCAGCAAATGTGATTAAAACACATTTTATGCCTTTTGAGTGTATTATAGCTGCATTTTCAGACATGTCTAATATTTATGGCAGCAGTAGGCTCAACTAGTACATAAATGTTTCCAAATATCTTAGAGATACAACTAACAGCTAAATTAGAAGTAGAAACTCATTGCACTAATGAAGATTTTCTACACAGCAAAAGTAAGATGTTCCCACATGGTGATTTCACTAAGGCCGCATTGCATATTTATTTTGCACAAGCTTTGTTTTGTGTTATTCTGTAAGAAATGGAACACCAGTTAAGATGAACAGAACAGAACCATCCAAATAGCTCCATTTGACCATCAGCTGCACAATGTGTCGTTTAAACTAATTAAAAAAGATGACATACATTAAATGTGTGACAACTGCTTCAGAATATATCTTTTCAATTGGTGATGCAAAATAGAGGGACGCAACAGTAATCCTAGAAATACCACAATTTGCAGTAAATCAAGAAATATTGTAGTCCAGCTGTGTGTGTTATAAATGATTAGGAGCGTAGACTCCTAATTTGTGTGTGCACCTGTGACAAAAACTGCCTAAAAGAAACATTGCAGACAATTGTTTAGACTTTGAACACTACCCTAAAACGTTAATGATGACAGAAACATAGAGAGGGCTGGTGTCTGCCGAAGTTCCCACTGCCACGCTTTAAGTCTCCAAGGTCAGCCCAGTATTAGATTTCAACAAAAACATTTTAACACAGGGAGATGGAAGAGAGGAGAAGAGAGCCTCCTGGAGCTGGATACATTTAGTCTACAAATGCAGTTGCGTGGAAAATTGAGAAATCCTTGACATCCAGCTAATGTATATTAATTTTTTTTTTTTTTTTTTTTTCATACTCATACATACATACTCATATATTTGCACATCCACTTAAGTTGTTTTAATTAATGATGTGCTGGTTTGAGAACTGTAGAAGAAAGATTATTCATTTCTTTCTTCCTTTAAAATGGAGCCATTGTGAAAACATTGTTTAGAGATTAAGAGAGTAGACTATACCATATTCTTTTGTTTTAGCTGCTAATTTTCAGGATTTTCCTAAATACATTAAACCTCACTTACCCCTATGGTACAAGCTTATTATTATTATTATTATTATTATTATTATTATAAATAGGCTATGTGATAAACCATACATTGGTTGTACATTCTGTCAGTAGAATGGACATGGCTACTGTAGCATGCAACGCAAACTTACAGCGCCTGCCCGAACGAAACTGGATGATAAATTCTAAAAATGTTGCACCCGAAAAAAAGGTAAATGGTATGTCATCGTGCAAATTATTTTGCATGCTGCTTACCACGAGAGAAGACGTTCAGAAGAAGTCCAATGATCATCATCATGTCCCGTGACATTGAGCAGAAGTGATTGGGGACTAGTGCTCAATGATCCGCCGCCTGCCACATCCAGATGCCTCCGCGATGAGTCCGTGTCTGAGGGTCTGAATGGATAAAGTTGGTACAGGCTCAAACAGGGCAGTGTATAGCGAATAGGACCGTTTCAAGTTCGAGTGAAGTTATTCAAGTTCGATTTTTTTTCTTCAATAGCCCCGTGGTCTGTCACTGTTTTGTATGATATGCAGTCCTGATCTCACACATTCGGGAAAATTCTGAATTGGTAGGTGGTGGGCTACCACTTAAACATTTATCCAAAAGTTTCTCGATTAGCAGTAGACTAATTGGCGAGTGCGTGTTATGACGCATTTGCGCTTATACCTCCTTCAGCTGCATGTCACCAGCAGTTGATAATAGAATGGGACTGGCTCACATGGCGCATCTCCCTTATAAAGCCAAGATCTGATTGGCCCCGGATAGCCTACACACAAAATCCCCAAGGGTTTTCGTGGGCAGAATATCGTGTTGTTCACTTTCATTTGCTGAGTGGACAGGTCATATAGCCTAAACCCGTTTCGTTACACCTAACGGACCTTTATTGACAGGGTAGCCTATTGGTGTAGGCCTTAGGTGGTCAATTTCTTGAATTCCACAAAAGTAACATATATTATCCTACGGGAAAAGATACCCAGCCTTTGTTTCGAGAATAAACTCCGGATTGCAACATTAAGTCGAAATTTCAAGAATAAAGTCGAAATAACCTTTCGAGAATAAAGTCGGAATTCCAAGATTAAAGTCAAAATAGTCTACATTTTGAGAATAGTTTACAGCGGGAACCGATATGACAGCAAGCAGCCGCATGGACGGGTTCTCTCTGATGTTATTCTATGGGCTACCCACTTTCCACCAACACGCACCGTTCTGTGCTGGTGCTAGTGCCGGTGTAACACCAAATTCTGTGACCGTCGAATTATGTGACCACAGAGGGCGCTGTTGCACATTTAAACGCTGATTGTTATTGCTTCTTATGGGGAACGAAGCAATAACTGGGGGGGGGGTCTTTTGTTCATAGTTTAATTCATAAACTGCCGTAGGCTAATCAAAAAACGATTGTTTCTAAAACAAAAAAGTTAAACATTTATTTTAAGTACTGTGTACTTAATAGGCCCTACTTTAAATTATTTCAAGTATAGGAGATTTTCAACTTTTTTGTTTTAGAAACAATCGTTTTTTGATTAGCCTATGGCAGTTTATGAATTAACCGGGTCAGCCTGGGAATGCCAGGTCGCCTAAGGAGGGGTGCACCGGCCCAGGTCGGAAACGAAGCAGCTTTGAGCCCCCGTTCCACTCCAGTAGTGGGATCGCACCTGTGAACAGGCCTGCCTTGGCAAGACCAATATATTTATCTTTATATATGGAAGTGGATAGAAATAATTTTACCAAAAATATCGGAATTATTGGTAGCCTGATTGACTCATTGATTAATTCGCGATTTTACATGAGTCTTAACAGGCTGTACAGATGAAGTAACAAAAACTGGACCAAACCCACCAATTTTGCGGCGAGGACATGGAAAATATGGTGGGATACAACTCTGTGCGTGTTCCTCTTTTCTCCACGGGGAGGCAGTATAGTACTACCAACTATTTCATGTGAAGCATAGACAGCATTTGGCATGGGGAATAATTGTATTTCCTATGTTAAACTTCCTCTGAAATCACAAAATAATAAATACTGCCCCAAACAGGCAGCCCTGTTTGGGGCAGTATTTATTATTTTGTGATTTCAGAGTCTGGATCAGAGACAAGA
>JAODLI010021494.1:0-21935 GCA_027575585.1 Percopsis omiscomaycus
ACCAGCAGACACCAAAAGGTTGAGTGGGGGGGTATACCTATGCAGGGACAAGGAAAACAGACAGACAATAGGGCCAATAGGCCCCCTATAACCTACCTTAAACCACTGATGTGAAATCCAACACTGGCCAAATAGTATACTGTCCAAGTTCCCGTCTCGTAATTTAAGAACTAATGTGTGTGGCAGTTAGAAGAGTGTATGAAATGTTGAGCAGGCCTGATGTTTCCATTAAGTAGACATAGGTCAATCCAAGCATGCTAGCCAAAATGGACAAAAAT
This sequence comes from Percopsis omiscomaycus, assembly GCA_027575585.1. Classification (NCBI taxonomy): domain Eukaryota; kingdom Metazoa; phylum Chordata; class Actinopteri; order Percopsiformes; family Percopsidae; genus Percopsis; species Percopsis omiscomaycus. The sequence goes on from JAODLI010021494.1 coordinate 279, forward strand.
GCTACATGCAACAGAAACACCAAAGGCAGATTAGTGAGAACATCTTATCTGGATGTCAGGCAGATTTATTTATATATTGCTAATAGCGTTCATGATACGAAGACGCATAACACATTTACATTTACATCACTTTTATTATTTATTTATGTCGCAATAGGTACAGTACACATGTTAAAGGAAATGTTATTCTGCAACCAGTAATTTACTTGACTAAACTACAGTCACTCAAGGAATTATTATGTGTTGGAGATGACATAAATCATTTTATATACAGTATAGTGTAGATGTAATGCTAATTTCCATTTCCTAGAGGCCTAGAAGTTTAAAGTTAATCAGCCATTGCAGTTATTCATAATGAATAGCTTATCCTAAATAGACATCAATGGTACATTCATTTGGCTAGTGGGCCTTAACCTGAGAGCCAATTCTTACCCCAACAAACACACACACACACACGAACACACACACACACTCATCCATGATGTGCAATTTTTACCACGGCATTGAAAATTCCTTTTGATTATTCTGTTTAATAAGGAAATGGAGCTGTTTACAAATCAGCGAGTGGGAAGACAGAAAAATAGGTACCCATGGACAGCCACACGCACACACATGCAGATTGGCGAGCGAGAACAAAAAAGTGTTTAGCTACAGTATGCTAATCACCATGCATGCCGCACCACACACACTCATCTTAAATCGGGTCACAGCACCCACATATTCAACTTGGGATGACTTCAGTCATTAGTGCGCCATGTGTTGAACTTCCTGGTCTCTCTTATTGAAAGAAGACAAGGAGGGGTGTTCTGGTGGAAGAGAGTGATAGGAAGGTGCAAATTAAAAGAGAAAATAGGGAAAACAGAAAGAGGGAAGCTGTGGAGAGACGAATAAAGCTAGAATCATTTGGGGAAAGGATTGTATTTTAGTATACTGTAGTACAAATAAATATGTATAATGTGAGAGATACATGATTAGTGCTGAACAGGGCCGGGGCAGGACAAACTAGGGGTCTGCTTGGTGGATTCTACCATCACCGCTGCGCGGATGTAAACAATCATTTAAATTATCCACAGTCAGCCCTGTCATATTTTACATTTACAATTAGGTCATTTAGCTGACGACTTACAATTACATGGTGCTATTACATGGAGCAGGTAGGGGTTAGGCATCTTGCTCAAGGATGCTTGCAGGTAGGCCAACTCTGGGGCTCGAACCCACAACCTTCCAGCTGGGAGTCCAACACTTAGACCACTAGGCTATCCTGCCCTCCCACCCATCTTTTGTGGGTGTTCTCAGCTAATGTTGGGGAGCAGCCTCGATGCCCCAAAGCCCGCAACAAGCCAATCAGGGGACAGGGAAGTGCAGACCACGAGGGCAGAAAAAACAAAAAACGTCGTCTACAGGTTGTGATTTACAGTGGCACTTGTACAGTACAGTTGAGTTTCTCTCGTCACCCCGACATCCCCCAGGGTGTTTTCGAGTCCAAAAAAGCCAATATTCCAGTTTCACTCAGCTCCCTCACACTGCCAATCTAGCTTTTACAACATTCTGAGTCTGAGATGATGAATGAGAATAAATAAATGTGTTGCCATTTCACTTTCAGATTTCTACACATTTCCTGTGTTGTCCGGGCAACCACTCGTCACCGTGACACTCACATACACAAGCTTGAGTTATTGGTGAAATATCTTAAGACGAAATGTTATATGTTGGATCCATGGCGATTTACAATGTATACTATCTAAAATAAGTATACAAGACGCTACAGTATGTATGTACTGTATGAATGACAGAATCAAAGTGCGAGAGAAAATGTTCACAGTAAGACATAACGTCATACATGTCTTTACACCTTCAGCCCTATTTTTAGGTATTTCCTCTGCACACTGTCAAGCATGGCACTTTATTTCACTTTACTCCACTTTACTGCGGTTTTAACCAAAGGACAGCACTGTAATGAAAAATAACTATCCTGATTGAAAATGCCACACTTGTTAATGGCGTCTGGCTTGCAGCGGGCACTCGCGAATCCGGTAATTGCAACCACAATTACAGCATTAGAAAGGCTGAGAAGGATCACTGTATGAAGGTAATAATGGCACATGTTCAGGGATGAACAAGCACAAAGGAGAGACACAGGCACCCACATACCGAACAGTTGTCCTATTCATTAAAAACTGTTTCCGTGGCGCTCAGAGTGGTCACTTCGCTTCAGTCATGTCTGTATTTGTGAACGTGCCGCTTGTTAACGAAGTGATAAAGAAAAATCTGCCAATTATCCTAACAAGGTGTTGCAATCCATCAGCAGCATACACTTACGAAAACAAACCCATTATTAGACAAGGCATTACAGCAATATTTTTTATTTATTTTTTTAGGTGCTGTCATTACGAAAAAAACACCATTTATTGAATAGCAAGCAATCGATGTGTTTATGTTTACAGAAATTAACATGCCCCATTCTGTCAATTTAATTCTTCCCTCTGCGAGTCGTACAGGGATATTGCATTTATTAATTCCCAAGGTTAGGATCTGTAATGCAAGATAATGAGTACAGCAAGCATGCAGCAAGCCACACCTTCCATATACAATATATTATGCAGAAATGTGTACTGCGTGTTAGTGTTGATGTAGTACAGCGAACATCTGAAAGGTTGAAGGTTTAATTCTTTTAACCTAAAAGAAGAGTATGCAGTTGTAAGCAGGCTTTTATAGCAAGGCAGGAAATACAGCTGCAGTGTCTACACTGAGATTGTCCCCTTAGATAAGCTAAATATAAATAAATTAGGATTAAGTATTAAGCAGCAGTTAGGGGTTAGATATATTGCTCAAGGATGCTTACAGGTGTACCTTCAAAAAGGCTTCTTTTTTTTGAAGAAACTTTTGCAGAGTAACTTAAATTGCAGATTGATTCCAGGTCTTACATGTCGATAATGGGGTAGTTTTATTCAACTCAAACTAGCACTGCACAACTATCTATGTTAATTTCTTACTTTAAATTTCACAGCATCAGTCCTTTCTGAAATGCGAGAGATACAGTACTGTATGTGTGTCCTGTTACATTATGTCGTGCCAGATAGATATCATTACAGCTAAAATGGAATCCATAATGGTTAAAACATTTCTTGACTCATACAGTAGAGACAATTCAATTAATTGTGTAAGTGAGAAGTTTGATATGAGAAAAAATTAAATTAGAAACCATTGATATGCGGTGCAGGGTTCATAGCTGAATTCTTTTTTTTGTTTTTAAACAAAAAGAGTATTCTTATTGTGAATAATATATTGTAGCTTTTTGAGAGACAAAAAAAATATGAGGAAGTCAGCATGAGAGCTCATTATTTTCAGACACAAAAGTTTACCTCTGAAGAATATTTCACCAGTTTCAAAACCAAATGAGCTGGCGACAATAAACTACCCAGTGCAATGTACAACTATAGTATATTGATGAGCTAGCAAAAAACTATGTCAACAAAGATAGTACACAAAGGAAGAGATTCATTCTACCAAATATATCTCTGCAGAAATAAAGATAGATGTCACTTTTTTGAAGATCAAGAATGAACTTGTTAGGGATACATTTTCTGGATTCCCCTGGCTACAATACTGCAAATAAGAAAGGAAAGTATTACTGCCACTGCATTTCCTGTGTTTTGAGTATGGGAATCATAGCTCATATTTATATCGGGATTTGGTACAATGGACACAATTAGTGTTACATTAAAAAATTCAGGTCTCTCAGGTGTATAAAATATTCTACTACTGGGAAATACAGAAATATAGGGAGATATTTTCATAAACACACAACTTTTACAATTTTTTTATAATTTTAGGATACATTCATATCATTGTAAAGAGTACACATTTATGCTGTTCAGGGTGAAAAACATTTTCGCCCCTTGCCCCCTCAACACACGAAGGCCATGCCATACGCATAAATCAAAAACTAGCAACAACACACAAACGCCAATGTGCCATACACATAACACAGAGTCAACGCTATTGGGCTTAAAGTATCAGTGCAAATCCCTCCAAACATACCACTTTCACAGGCAGGGGTAGCACCAGAGAGGGTTGCTTGACTTTGGAACAAGGGTGCTCTAAAATTTAGGGTTTCCCATTAATGTGCCGGTCGCCACTGTCTAATTTCTAATGCAACACTCCTGACACACGAGCGCACACACCATAGAACGCTCTAGCGATTGTAGAGGTGTACGTCATTGAAAAGGTACCACCAATTAGCCTACCCGCTATTTTAAAAAAACGGCTGCAGCTTTATCTACAGCTAACTTTATCAAATACAGCTATCAAAGAAGAACATTTTAAAACTTCTGACCAGGTGGAAAGAGAGCATCATTTTGAAGAAGTGAGGTCGTACTGCGCATTCAAGAAACGTGTCCACGCCAACTTGAAAACCGAGTATGCCAAGTGGTCACATATGCGTACGGTACGCACACACCATGCGCAGACCGTGTACGCATGGCACTGGCTTCAGGCTTCTCAAAGAATACGCCCAACATGACAAACTCGAAATTTGCAAGTGGCTTTGTTCCAGCTGCTAGACATCTACTCGGGCTCTGATTGACACATTTCTCAACATATGCAATATACATTTTATCAACAGATGGCACCTGATTGAGCCACATTTTCCCGCCCTCGCCAAGCTGCCGCCCTAGGCAATTGCCTAGTTCACCTATATGGACGCGCTGGCCATGAGTAAAGAAAAACACACAAATACATACATGGCCACATGTATACATGTGGCCACAGTTACAGTGTAGTCATTTACCAAGAGGTTTTGATAAAGGTCCAATAAGAAGTTTTCCCCTGATTCTTGGACTGTATACAAAAACCTACTGAAACCTACGGTTGTAGATGCTGGTACACTGCTACCTAACCCTAGCCAGATGTGTTTGTTTGTTCGTGAATACACTGTACTTCAGTCTTCAAAGCTAGATATGTTAACGAGGTGTTTACTTGGTGGGTACAGTATGTAAAAACTGCCTCCTACAGCCAAACCTTTTCCACCCCCACACATTGTGTGCTATAAGCTGCCACTGGATGACCAACTCACCAATCTCAACAGGAATGAGAATATAATCACGATTACCAACATCTGTCCAATTAAACCCTCGAGCTGCAGTTAGCGAAAAGCGGCATGTTAAATGCATTTTCCCTGTTGTGAATATTGGTTTCTTATCACTTGTCTCTTCTCTAAGAGCCCTATTGGTCTCTGTACCCAACCTAAAGTGCAAGACGAGACAGAATTCAGATTGCTCATAAATCCTTGTTGCATTAATAGGCAAAAACATAAATACTGAATGTCAATAGAGAGAGAGAGAGAGAGAGAGAGAGAGAGGCCTTGTGTATCTTAAAGGTTCTCAACTTCAAGTTTCTGACATTTTCAATCATTTTAATAATATAAATTAAATAAATATATATAAACATAAATTGGAAAAAAAAGCCGGTAACACAGCCTGGGGCTCCAGCCTCCAAAAAAATTCTTCATCTTCTTGTTCTGTCACCATGGCGATGCCATCCTTGGCTGGCGAAGAGAATATATGTAACTGTTACATTTCTCTCTCACACAGACACTCACGCACAGTGGGAGATACGTATTATTGCCAGAGGTAAAAATACAAACAAAGAAAATACAAAAATATACATAAAGTACAAGTACTAACCTTTCTTCCATGTGAGTTCGAACACACACTTTCAGCTAGGCAGGTTACTTTCATGTCTATACACCGGCGGCACCAGGTGGGGTCTTGGGGGGTCTCAAGACCCTCCCAATTTACCCCCCATTTGACCCCCCCACCCCCTTCCTGATTAAAAAAAAAATAAATTATATATCCGGGATAAAGATTTGAAAATGTTTGTCTTCAAACTACGCAGAAGAAGAATAATTCATAATTTATTCGACATGTAAAAAAATATAAACATAAGAATCACTGCGACGCCCCATGAACGTCGCTGCGCCTTGCGTCATTGCGTTATTTAAAAACAAAGTAGTTGATATGCTGTGTTGTTTGTTGTTTAGTAGCAGTAACATGCAGTCATTTGCCGTGTCCCCTGTATTTTTTGATGGTTTTCATGAGACCCCTCTTGAAATGACCAGGACCCCTCATTGCCCCCCCAATCAAAATGTTCTGGAGCCACCACTGTGTCTGTACAGTATACAGTATACACTTACTTTGTATACTGTATATAGTATTTCAGTTTTTTTGTGGATTTTTCAATTAACCAAATGTATTGCATTTTCCTTTCCAAACTTACCGTAAGGACAGTTTTTAATGTATCTTTAGGAAGTGCAGGAGATTGTAACCACATAATACCAAAATGTGGAATGATCTCCATTTTTTTTCTAACTCGAAATTACAGCCACAAGGCGCTGACACAGCTCAAATGCTTACATGGATGGTACTGTATATCTTCTGATTATACAAGCTTTACTGCTCCTAATTAATCTGCCAAAGGGATCAACATGGGTTCTGAAATTACTTATATCATTTATTGAATTCTTGTGAAAAGAGAAGGGCAGAAAAACAGTTCTGTTGTCCAGCTTTTTAAAATTTCCCCAGGCTAACTCACTAACCAAAGCTTTAAATAATGTAAACTTCTTTGTTTTTGTTTTTTAACTATTTTTGAATGATAAGCATCTATTCCTATCCAGAGACTGTCTACAAAGCCAGGATTTAGTATGACACTAATGTTTTCTAAACTCCTGTGCCAGTACCTCTCTGCTAACAGAGTTCAAGCAGTTAGGTGCATCATCCGTGTGGGCAAACAAAAATTGCACTACCGCCACTAGGTGGAAATTCTCGAACAAGTACGAAAGTAACTGACCAATTGCTGGAGGCAAACCACTAATTCTGGTCAGACATTATGCATATGAACTATATATTGAAATACTTGCCAAACAGCAGGTTCATGTACCTAAGCAAGGACTTTTATCAATCTTGATATATATATATATATATATACAAATAAATTATTCTGAATGTTCAGACAAGTGTAATTGATCTAGGATTAAAAATTCAATCTACACATTGAAGAACATCTTTACTTCAGTCTGTCTTGTAGAAAAATCAGACAGTTTTGTTTACCTGTTCATTTTTTGACTAAATAGGAAATATATAAATGTTATCCCCATGGTAGCCAACTCCAGCACACCAGAAATCAGGCCATCAGTTTTGTTTGCCAAGACATAATTTTAAAAAACACTGCACTAATCTGTTTCCCTGGCCAAAACTGACTAGTGGCTGTTAGATGGAGTTATTTCATCTGAGGACTAGCGAGGCGGCCAGCCAGCCACTGGCCTTCGGTGGGATTATGTTCTCTCTGCTTGCTCAATGACAAAAGACCCAAATCAACTGTAGCGCTAAACTATGCTAGAGCTGACCATGACAGAGAGAGAGAGAGAGAGAGAGAGAATGAGAAAAAGGATGTCAAGGGAGGGGACATTGCAATGAGAGACAGGGAGAAGTGAGGTACTGTAAAGGGCTAGGAAGAAGGGAGGAGAAGAGAGGGGTGAAGGGATAGCTAGCATGGTTGATGAGCTGTGTACTGTGCTATGGCTACATATTTAATAATTATATTATTTATAATGACATGTACAGTAATGACTGCCAACAGCAAGCCATTCCCACGTGCAATAAATGAATGAGTGGAAAGAGGAAATATTTTACATTGCAACTCACTGTGCCCCTTGTTGCGTTGGAGATCCCTCTTCTTAAAGTGACAGTAAAGACAGACACGTGTCTGAGATAATCGGCTTTCTAGAGCTCTCCTCAGGTTGAAGGCAGGCTGCGCTGCGATGTAGCGGCTCTCACTGTTTGTGATGTCACAAGGTGTATACACCAAGAGGTCTGATCTTTTCTGACACACCCGTCTGTTTGTGCAGATGAGAGTGACCCATCGGGCCAGAGTACAGACCATTAACTGTCACGCACCCATTGGCCCTCACGCGAAACTATTTATCAATATAGACGTGAGAGGACGCTACGCTCAAACCTCACCTCGTGTACGCAAGTTTTTCGAGCAAGCAGATTTGCGGTGCAGGCCAGTAAATCTAGCGGAGTCGGGTAATTGTTATTCTGACAGGCATCTAACCATGCGCAGCCACATATTCAGAATTTCAAAATATGTAACCTATGGCAAAACATTACATTTTGTAAAGGCCTACATTGACCTTATATACAATTAACAGGGTTAACAGTTTTTTGGTGTAAGATTTCTTTATCTTTCACTTTGAGATAGCTAAGGTTAAGATACTGATAACACAATTACAAGCAATTAAAAGCAATGGGTAGACTGGTTAGTCTACCCATTGCTTTTAATAGCTTAATTAATTAACAATGTGGTTAGATGCTTAAGTCACCTATTTAAACAAGAGCTTTGGCAGTCATGAAATTTCAATTATCAGGAGAAGAAGAAGTCATCCATTAATCAAATCTTGGCAATGGCAGATCTGGTTCATTTAGAAGACCTCTATGCGCCCCTAAGACGCAAGAGGGTTTTTCGGGGACCGCAGGGATCTCTTTATGGAGAGTGACTGGTGGCTATTCAGTTGCTTTCGTCTCCCAAGGCATCTCCTTGTAGAATTATTTGGAGCCCCAGTTGAGAAGAGAAACCTGTGCCAGTGCAGGTTCTCTCCGCGTTGGCCACCGAGACCTTTCAGCGCAGTCGGGGATACGTGTGGTATCTCACAACCAACGATAAGTAGAACTATGCCAGCAGTGTTGGCGACTAACAAGTCTGTTTCTCGTCAATATCGTCAGCGAGGTAAACTCCGCTCTACATGCCATAGAATGTGTGCAACATCATATTGGCCTGTGGGGTTCTGCACAACATTGTTTAGGGTGCCATTCGATTTGCCAATGCATCCAGATGAGCATATGCCCAGAGAGCCGTGGCTAGGACAGCCACATCTGGGGTCTATAAAAAAGGAGACAGGACCTGGCTTTTAAAAGGTATAATGTTAAGGGTATTCAATAGAAACAAGACAATGCAAAACGTTTAGTCAGTTTTATATGCATTTCAGATTTATCTATTATCCTTGTTAGATCCTTTAATGCCACTTTTCAGGCTGCCAAATAGTACCAGTTTGTTTGACTGGACTTGAGATGTTAATGCTTCAATCTCCAGGTCAGAGAAGTTCCTCTTTTTTGGTTGGGTTACGTTTAGCCATGTGGTAAATTCTAGGGACGAGACCTCTAAACCGGCAATATTTAGGGGCGTGATATTTAATATTTTAAAACATTTTCAGCCACAAGATTTATCAATGGCCGATCATTCTTACGCTGGGATTGGCAAGATACGAAGTTTTCATGAATCACACCTGAATCCTGTCTTGAGGATTTCTGCGCTGGTTTCTACGATAGATTGATAAATGAGGGCCATCGTGAGGCGTTGCGTTGTTACTTGAAAGCCACACAGTTAACTCAGCTGCTTTCATTGCTAATAAATGTCACAAGTGTGAGGAAGGGATGGAGACAGACACAGACAGACAGAAAGAAAGAAATACTGGGGGAAAGGGAGAAAGGAGAGCAGACATGCACTGTCAGAGTGTCAGTTAGTGTGACAGTCTCTGACCACTGCGACTGGGTGGTCTGAACCTCTCTGTCGCTCTTCTCTGAGACAGAGGGATGACTGACACAGACTCCGTGGCCAACGGCCATATGTATGTGTCTGCATGCATATCGTCTGACTTCTACAACTGTGGGTGTGTGTTTGTTTGTGTGTGGAGTTGTGGGTGTGGTTTACCACTGTCTGTATGGGAGGGAGATATATTGAATATACTTGATGCATTGCGGCTTGTTCTGCGATGTAGTAAATTACTATATTGCGAACATCGAGTACAAGTTATCACGTAATGTGTTTTAAGGCCGCGGCTTAAAACACTTCTCACTTCTCTCGCTCTCTCCTATGACTCTCTCGCTCTCACAGACACAAAAAAAAGACACATACATACGTCACACACACTCGTCCGTCCATCCAGAAGAGATTCACTGGAAATAAATATTCTTGTTTAGCAGGACATCCCAGGTGTGGGATGTCCTGCGCTAATATGAGCATTTCTGAAGTGCTTTAGAGGATATTTAAAAAATATCAAGATATATATCATGGATCGCGTTATAGCCTAAAAATATCGAGATATTATTTATAGGCCATATCGCCCAGCAGGACCAAACCAGAGTGAGAGAGACATGGAAGGTACCATGCCAAACCCTCCAGGGGAATACTACGAAGAAAGCAAAACTGAATATACTGTATATTGATACACAGTGAAATGTTTATGTACCAGACACGGTCTACCTGCAAGGAACCGTGTTTTCATGTGCTTGACAACTTTTTTTAAATTATAGATACAAAAAGGCGAAAAAGAGAGCAAAATACTACTGTCAGTTAAAGAATTTCTCCCTATAATCATGGATTCAGTTTTTTAGTTTTTTGGACGAACTGCCAAATTAGCCATTATATATAGCAATATTTAAAAGCAATTCATTATTTGCTGTATTAACAGTTCAAAAATAAATACAAAAATACAGATTTATACTGCAAAAACTAATTCTAAGTGCCATGGAGCTAACGAGGCACACCTGTTGTAGGAAGCCTGCACGCCATAGCTCCCTCCCACTCTTGTTACAGCTTTGCTGTCAGTACAACTTGGCTCACACCTCCTCAGTCCTGTTCTTGGCAACGTACCAGGCTCTTAAATTAATATTGCTAAGCTGACAGAGAGCTGCTGTGAATGGCATATTGTGTGCTGAGGCTGAATGGTCTGATATGTTTTCAAGCCTCTTGTTATGCCCTAAAACATCATAAGCTCACAGAGAGGGTATGTGAAGATATACGGATGGGCAGGTTTGTCTATTTCTTGCTCAATCTATCTTTAAAATCTCCTCCTTTTGTGGTATGTTAGCAATATTCGTGTCTCTTGCAGAAAAATACAAAGCGAATGTCTGTACTGTATCCCTGCTGATGGCTGATAACTACACCTAACTCCACCTGTATCTGTTTCTGTATTGTGTGCGTATTGGCTATATGGGTAGTCTAAGCCTGCGCACTTGCTTCGAAAATGTGATTGAGACATGCACATTCTTACGGTGTATTTAGTCACATTTCCTTTTCAGGTTAAGAGACATTTTATTTCAAGGATAAGACAACTGTGAATTCAACCACGCTATGTTTCCTCCCCCTGGCGTTTGACCTACAACACACCACAAGAAGAGTGAACACAACAGAGAGAACCCAGACAGAGACAGAGAGAGAGTTAGAGTGAGAGAGTTTGAGCCTTGCGGCACTTCTCCGCAGGGGTCCCTCTGCCTGCACCCTCACTGATAAGGAGGGATGGCAAGAATGCGAGAAAGACAGTAGCTTGAAAAGAGAGAGACAGGTGGGGAGGGGGGCATGCACGAGTTACTGGCTCTTTTGCAATCTCGACGTCTAAATGTCTCTATCGCACGTTAATTCCGCGCTACTTTGATTAAAATCTGTTTGCTTCTTTGGCTGTCTCTCTCTTGACTCTCTCTCTCGCCCTCTGTTCTGTGGAAGAAAGCCGGATGAGTCAGAGGGCCTCTTTAATGTCATTTCACCTTTTCTTCTACACTTAATCTTCGGACCGCTCTTGTTGCTATTTTTGTCGAGGTACATTCTTTTTTTAAATACGCAGCCAACTTTGCACCCCCCGCCACACACACACATTTCCTTCTTTTAACTCAATGTACTTTGTGTTCTTTATTTTGTCCTCTTAATTGTTCGTTTCTCTTTTCAAACAAGGTGATAAGGTTAACTGGCTATTATCTGTTGTCTACTATCTCATGTCCCGTCTTCTTCTGATGAAAGCATGCCTTTTGATTGTGATCACTGTTTTCCTCTGCGTCTGTCTGTTTCACACTGGTCAAAACACCACCATACTTTACATATTCATGAAATTACCAACATTGAAGACGGAACGCCAGTGAATGCGGGGATGAAAGAGAACCCGCCTTCTGGAGCTTCAAAGCTGCCATCTGAAACTGGCAGTTAATTTGAACTCATGGTGTGTGTGTGTGTGCATATATATGTGTGTGTGTGTGTGTGTGTGTGTGTGTGAGTGCGACAGAGGGGGCGAGAGAGAATTGCGATGACCTTCAGTGAATCTGCGCCCTCTCTGGACAGACAGGGCATCCACCATGGTAGCTGTATTAAGGGAGGAAAGACAGAGTGAAAGAGAGAGAGCGAGTGGAGAAAAAAAAACTGAAAACGGGGATGGTCAAAAACTAAAACTGTATTGTCAACTCTAAACTTTCGAGTCAGCTTAATTCTTGAATCTAAGGGCAGTGAAACAAGGTTTTGTAGACCATCTGCATATTCCTACAATTCTTCATTCCATATATTGGGAATGAAGGTGTTGGGAAGCTGCTAGCAGGAGAGCACCACCCCTGTGCTCAGGCACCTCTCTGCTCCTCTACTGTTATAAATCAAACATGACGCTCTTTAAATAGGGAAATTAATTATTTACACTTCAAGCCAAAATACCTAAAGGAGGAGAGGAAAAAATTACTGACACACGATAAGTCATCTTCAGGCATGAGAGGCTGGCCACTCTATTACCATAGTCTAGATTTATAATGCTCTCAGAATGGGCAGAACCAATGATGGAGATATTTTGGCCAGGCTGTATTATGGGTATCATTCTACAACAGCCCCTACCCCACCTATTCCTTTCTAGAAGCAAGAAGTGCTTGTCAAATTAATTGGTGGAGAGGATTCGGTCGGTTTGTTTTCCGGGTGCCATGTTGCTGCCTGTTCCCTATAATAAGAGGTTTTGTCCTGATAACCTCACCCCGCCGAGACATTCAACCTTTCAGCCACCACTGAAGCAAGTGTTACCTAGCAACATATGCTACGTATGTAGCAGGAATGCAGAGCAGGAGGTATTGCTACTGTAAACTGCAGCGACTTGAGAAATACTTTCTGTGCCTGGCCTTGATAACAGCGGCATTATTCCGCTGCACAAGAAAAAAAAAGCTCTTGCACATTGTGATATGATGCCTCCAGCAGAGCTCTTAAACCAATGGTTGCCAGCAGAAGTATTTCCGCACCCATAAATAACTTATAATACCATTGCGGCACAGGATAAAATGATCATTTCTGAGATGACATCTCATGTCATTGTGGTAACGGACACCATGTATTACTGATGTATACATTCTCTGATAAATTGTATACTGGTTTGCAAAGCACTTTGTCCAGCGGATGTTTACTTGTGTGAATATGCCACTAGCAATAGCAATGTTTTTTTTTCCTGCAGATTATTTACTCCCTGGTGGGCGAGTGGACATAAACGTTCACAAATAGGAGACCCACAAGGTCACCTGTCTTGTGAAATCTGACTTTAGCTCTCGTTTTTTCTTTGCCCTTTTCTCTCTAATGTGTTTCCCTGTTGTATAAAGCAGAAGCACTGACACAATAATAACCTCTCATTTAAGAGCTTATGATCGAATGAAAAAACATAGTTTGTGAGACACCAGTATTTATACACAGTACATCTGGGATGCAACCCAGGACCTTTCATCAGGGAGAGGACTAAATTAAAACACATGTGACTCCTGGTTCAACCCAGTTAAAACCCTATTTTCACTGTGCTCTAGAATTAAATATTGACTGGATAATATTATATCTTAAGTCATTTGCTGTTTATAAAATATTTTCCCAGTACATTTCCACAAATGTCTAGAACTAGTCTATTTGTAACTGTCAGAAATGTAAAAATTTAGATTATTTACTAGGCTATGTCATGCTACCAAATCTTAATTAACGTGCAGATAAGAATGGCAGATGCTTTGCCAATGTAAACACATTTCAGAGTAATGCTGAAAAATTCCTGGATTGTTTGTCTACTTTCATGACTGACTATTCTTACACCGCCACCCACACTCCTGTATCTAATCTAAATCTGAAGATATCTAATATATGTAATGTATAGAATACATGTGAGAGGTGATTGCTTCCATGACTACAGAATACTGTACATCATAACCTCGCATGGATAAAAATATATAGAAAAATCTGACCTGGCCTTCCTATGATATTCTATAGTGTCGTGGAAGAAAATAATATAGGTATGGTTATGATTGAAAAAGATTCACAAACCATATTTATCATGCTTGACATAATTCTATTTTACCGTTAGACTTCATTTTTGTCCCTTGCATTTACTCATCTTGCACAGGCAAACCCTCCATCAGACTAAATTGTACGTACTGTGCTATGCATTTGCATTCATCACTCACATATTTCCCTGCTGCCCCAACATGCTATTATGAACCCAGTGAACATGATCATAATCCAGAATTCTTAAAATGACTTCTGATATAGTCTAGCGTAGCGCGGGAGGAGGTGAACATAGTTCAGGTTGAGAAAAAGCCTAATCATTGAGCAAAATATCCTCGGGAAAGTGTGCATGTTGCCAAGAAGAATGATCATTTAAAAACATTGTCATTGTCTTTTACATTAGAAAAATGCTATTAAATATAAATTAAATTTTGTGACGCACATGACAATGGAAACTTTATAGTTTAAGAGCATAACAGGTTATGTCAATTTATGAAAACTAAGAGAATCAAACACAAAGACATAGCAGCAGCACCTACAGCATCTACTAGTAGACTGGCCAAGAGGTAAACATGCATGAGCCCATGTGACCAGTGCAGCTGTCCCAATATCCTTTTAATGAGGTCTCCATGAGGAAGTGCATCCACCCTGCAACCTGGAAAGAAAGGCCCTTTAAGAAAAGGAAGAGGCTGTAGTGGAAGTAAAAGGTCTAGCCTCAAAATAAAGAGCAAACACAAGGATTTATGGTGCAGCCTCGCTCTGTGTGTGTTATACTGTATATAGTGGGTCAGAAAATATATATACTGTATATATACAGCCATGGAAAAAATTGAGACCACAGCACATTTAAAAATATATATATATATATCATTTTGTATTTAATATACTCTATATATATTCATATTATTTGTAATTATATAATTTTTTTAACTTTTTTTACATTTATATTAATATTATTATATTTTAAAAAATGCTGTGGCGTCATAATTTGTCCATGGCTGTATATGTATATCTCATGGACTCGAGATTTATTTATTTTTTCCATTATCAGGTTTTTATTTTTCATTGTTTTATGTTGACTGACATTTGAATACCTTATTGATAATAATTTGTAGCATAATTTTAGCATTATTATTTAACCTAGTTTGTTTTTACATTATAGACTGGGTATTTAATTGCTTTGTCGATTACCACTTCATCTATATCCAAATATAGAAATATTGCTATTAACATTCTTTACTTGTTTCCCTTTCTGACATGGGATGAGATTGGAAGATAAAACAAAAAATCTTGGGGGATTAAACTCATCCTGGCATGATACCACCCTCCTACAGTATATGCTTTGATTTGTATGATTTGTGTACAGTTTTGCATATACCAATGAGAGCTCCAGAGACAGATTATGTGTGAAATCAGAAAGATGTGGCTCCCAACATATTGATAACCACATGGTACTACAGTAGTTCAGTAAAGTCATGCCCCTTTCATGTGTTTAAACGCCTACAACGTTTCAGCCACTCGCCCCAGGCTCACTTACCATGCAACTCCAACTGGCTTTTAGTGTCTGCACCAGATCCCATACAACGTGATAGCTAAATAATTTTAACTGCAGCTCAGCCCCCACTCTCCCTCCGACCCCTGCCTGCGTAAACGTCTCTGACCAAATGATTAGCCTACAGTACACCTCTGTTTAAGGAGCTAAAGTAACTTATTTTATCATAGCGCAAGGCTCCTCTCTTGACAAACAATTTGACATCGCTTTGCATTGACATTCTAGTACAGCAAAATGCCAAATAAGGACGTTTGTGGTGTTTACAGCACCGGTAGACGTCAATATTTGACATTTTTCCTCTGTGGGGCAGAACACCCCTGTGCAGGAATAAGGGCTTGGCGCTTTTAAAGGAGAGAATGCAAGCGACGGGTTAAGACTACACACACACACACACACACACTTTACACTACACTACTTTAGGCAGTAGAGTTTAATATCAAAACTGTGTTCTGCTATTAAGACATCAAAATTATATACAATTATACACTGTATCTCTTGGGCTTGAGGTGGATACATGGCATATGTAGCATCAATAAAACTATACATTAACATATAATAAATCAACAATACAATTTAAATAAAAGTGCTGCCCACAAACAGTGTTAAACATCTGGGAAGCGAAGGTGTGAATACAGCTCCTAGGAGCCTTAATCTCTCAAGCTCTCCTAGGAGACCTGCTGATTTAAGTCAGCAGGTCTACTGGCCTTTGTTCATGTTTAGACGGTGATTTGGAGCCTTTAAGGCTGGTTGTCTGTAGAGCGGGGTAGGATTTGAATTGATAAGAAATGTAATTTGATAATGCACAAAATTAATCAAACTACTAAGAGCCTTTTATTTGCTCCCGTCAGACTAGGCTCATCTATTATGTACAGATCTATACGCCAGAGAGAGCGAGAGAGAGGAATGGAATGACACCAACCAGAAGAAAAGGCATTTCATAAGATCTGCTGTAAGTAGATGGATTAATGAATGTGAGACAATCCCTAAAATGGAGATTAATTTCCGTGACACTGCCATCATGTTACGTATTCATCAACGTCAGGCCTGCATTTCATTAATAAGCCATAGATCTGGCCCTGTACCCCTGCCCCAATGAAGGGATAATATGTTTAATTCACAAAGTAACAGATAATCTAGAGAAAGAGGTGATAGGAATTCTTTGAGAGTGCAAAGTGGGAGAGGAGAGAAGGGGTGATAGAAAGTGGTCATTGGTCTTAAGACAGGTTTTAATTATAATCATCTCTGCTAGTGATTTATTCTCTTATGACTTCACACATATGATTTATAGTGCTAATATGGTTATCGTCGTGAGTGTGTCTGTACAACCATGCTGTAAATCTAAGTGTCCGCATGTCGGTGAGCAAGGTTTTCACCATAGTTTTGAGCAGACAGGCTATTTACTGTAGGTGCAAATAAATTGCTTCCGTAAAATCCAGGGGTCCAGCATCTACTTGAAAAACATTGAGTCCAATTCATAGTTTCATGAGAACAGGTGCAAATGAAACAGTTGAATGCATCACTATTTGACAGGTTTCAACAATACAATATACACTGTGTGTCACGTATGCTGCTGTTTAGAAACGATATTGACAAGAAACCAGCAAGAAACGAGTCACAAGGTGAAAAAAAAAAAACACGAAGATGATTTGTGATTATGAGAACATGCTACAATGTGAAATTCAAAGTCTTCAAGCAATAGCAACAAAATAGATGTGGCCTGCAACATCACTCCAGCGAGACCAACAACTCATTGAAGGAACACTTAACAGAAAAAGTGTACACTTACAACTTAATCAAAACAACACAGAATACCCTACAGACCCTCCTCTATGTGGCTAACACAATAACGCATTCCTCAAAGATGTACTGTACTTAAGACATAATAAATGCGTGGCATCCCATCTCAGGTGTGCCAACACAGAGATACAGAGATGGATAGGAGCAGGTATTGCATAAGCACACATGTGGGAGTGCGCGTGTACACGCAAGGATTTTTTTCAAGTGTCAAGTTTGCCGTCCTGCCACAAATGCCATTAGGACACATTTATGCATTGCCAGAAACCCATTACTTTATTTCAAGCCAAAAAAAAAAGAATCAAAATGTCAGTGGATGTCCTTGAGTCCGTCCGCCATTTTGTTCCTTTCCACTGTGTGCCCTCCCATCAGCGCTAATTACTGTAAATGAGCATTAATTGGAGAAGCTGAAGCCTGCCTGATGTTAGAAATCCGCGGTCAACAGGCGTGTAATGGCACTGTGTCGGTGTCCGTCATTAATCAAGGTTATGTGTGGAGTCACAGGCTGGAGGACTGGCACAACACATGTCAATTACCATCAAACAATTGTTGATGAGATTTGGAAACAATGCTAACCTCGGCCTGAATCCTGATGAAACATTTGCAGTGTGCACACACACATAGACACTCACATTCAATTATTTTCCTTCAAACTATTATTAAATATTGTTATTATTAGATTGGGTTTAAAGGTTTCATCTTGCCGAAAGTAACAGTGATGCAGGAATCGGCAGTCTGATTTCAACAGCTTCATGGTACTAAAAGAAATGGGTCTTGAATCAATTTAAAGGCATGAATATAGCATTGGATCAACAGCAATATCATTAGCAAATTCATTTTGATTGGTCTGCTTTAGAGTTTTATGAAAATTCCCCTGAGGAAAATAACATTTTATGGAAGGTCGGTTCGATCTTCAGGGCAAGCAAAACCTCTTTCCAAAATGATGTAGAAGTTTTATTACAAAGTCTAAAGTGAAAGTTGTCAGGCATGCCCCTGTGGCTTCATGCAACAAGTTAATCACAATCTAATTTTAAACTGTATTTGTCAAACTGTATCTATTTTTAGCAACTGTCTGCTTGAGACACAGTTGAAGTTTTTAACCAGAGGGTTCAGCAAGAGGTTTTCAAACTACAGCTGATATGCAAATATCAGGTTTCAGTGTGTTCTTAAAAACATCTATAAAAAAAAATCCATATCAAAACACAGATTGATTTAAATTGTCAAATTAGCCCTCTTGGACCGCTAGCTGTGCGCACGCGCACGCACACACACACACCTGTTTACATCTGTTCGGCAGGACAACTGGCACCTTCTTGACACCGGACCACCTGTGTTGAGACGAGGTCTAATCATCAACACCTGGATGCTTTAAGGAACTGTTCCTAATACGGTCTTCAACAGTTAAAAATCAAGCATACATTGTGTACAGCATTGGCAGGCAGGGAGTGGGCCTTCCGGTCCCACTACAAATGCCTATGTTTCAGCTTGACAGTAGACATTATCCTGTCCTACAGTTAGAGTTTAATGTCCTCTTAGTCTGGTCCTCCATTTCACCTCATCCATTACTGCGCTGCTAACGACTGTGACCTTTTCCACTGTTAAACACTAAGTTAGCAGGAGAGAGGCAGGGAGGGTGTTGGACACTGTTGGAGGGGGGTGCCTGGAAAAGCTAGAAAAAAGCAAGGGAGGGAGGGGAGGGGAGGGTGGAGCGGCGCAGAGAGAGCTGGTAACAATTGAAAAGAGACAGGAACGAAACAGGATTTTCGCTCCCTGGCATTCACCTACGCCGTAAATCTGCGGTTTATGGTGAAATGATGGCAGATAATGTAAGGAAAGGTCAGAGATGCACGATGGCCACCGATAGATCAAGGGGGCCGATGGCTGTGGTCACACATTGCTGGATTAAGAGCCACTGCATTTATTTCTTGCTTCCCCCCCCCTCCCCTACACACATACTTTGTCCTTATGGTCTTTCTGTGTTGGCTTACAAAGCCCCAGCAATGTATTGTAACAACACGGCAACAGTCACCTGTGAACTCTGCAGCAGTGATGCTGACTGGATAAATTGTTATTGATGGCCACTAGATGGAATATGTCAACGTGTTTCACGGTCGATATCATATTGCTGCTGTGAGCTCAGGCACGAAAATGTCATGAATTTGTCTTTCATTGGATAATAATTTGGCAATTACAGTCCTAGACTTGAAGTGTTTGTGTATTTTATCTGCGGAAGTTAGACCACGTAAATTGTCATTCTTGTGGCACAGTCTAAATAAAATAATGTTTTCTCCATCATCTAAAACATAATAAAAAGTATTTTCTATGACATATAATTAGAATGTCATGCAAATCATCTTCTCCTGGAAGGTTTTAACATGAGATGTTATCATATCATACGCATATACGTATGGTCTCCTGAGCTATGCTGTTATATTCTAGGATATGAAATGTGACAAATCCATAAATATGAGACAATAAAACATACACTACAGCACCATATGATGCCTCTAATTATAAACTCTATTTTTTTGTATTGTGTATGTTTCATGAGTTTAGCTTAACAGCGCCACATAGAGTACAGAGTTATTTGGCACTCATCTCTACACGAAATACTGTAAAAATAAAGGTTTGGTTCTGCAGAAGTTCTCAGTAGACCTGATGGTAATTCCGCAATCAATATCACTTGAAGAAGTGTCTGACCCTCTAAATACAGTTTAATTTGCTGTTTCATGGGGTTCCAGCTAGCTTTATATACAAGCCCCAAGTGGTTCCATATTGATCCACTGAGCACCTTTCCTTGTTAGAGTGTTTTCTGGTGGGTACAAAAGTGAGGCAGAGATTGAGTTGAAACTGTCACAAAGTCACTTGTTACTGTACAAGACACACGTCAGTATCAGAGTAAAGTGAAAATGTTAAAACTTAACAAGGAGGGATAACGAAAACAACCCATTACCCAAGCAAATGTTGTAAAACTTCTAGCTTTATCCAAATAGAGGTTTGTCTTATCATGTACAACCAGACAAGCTGCTTGTTGACTCAACCTTGCTCTCCTCACCGGCGACATTCTGAAGGAAAAATTATCATTTTGATGAGAATGATGTCTTGGTATGCGGGTGAAGTTACTCCATACTCGCCTCCTGCTGAAAATAAAACCCCTCTAAAACAGTCGCTAGACAGCATCTCTCCAGAGATTGCACTGGGCTAGGATGATAAAAACATGAAAGGTTTTTAACATAAAATCAATGTGTTGATAGGAATCATGGAATTTACTTTTACTCAAGTATCATTTGGGGTAATATTTGGCCATCGAAAAACTTTTAAAAAGTTGAGTGTTTATTTGGATTAAACTTTTTAAATAGTGCAAATGTAGGTATATCAATATTGTTTTTTTGAGGTGGGGTGGAGGTCTGGCAAACATTATTGGTTCCATGATATCCCATAAGGTGCATGCTATAACATTGGGGCAATTGTGCTAGAGTTATTATTCAAAACAAAACCGAGTCTGACTCAACCTTTCAAAAGTCAAACTTCTGAGAGTGGCTCTTTGATGAGAGCGGCTTGTCCTGGATAGCTAATTGGTGATCTGGTTTCTCACACCACTATACATACATGCTATTGATCAGGCAGAATATGGATTTTGTTATTTGCTGATGGAAGTATTTATGTTACTAATTTTACTAAGTGTTCCCCTCTACACGATCCATGCATTACCCTGTTTATGGGCTGAGATAGAACCATGTCATTTTTCAGCAAGCCCTCCATGCTCTTTGGATTTTCTCCAGTCTGTTGCATTATGTTGCTGCATGTGGCTAAGTTAATATGCTTTGTATATACAGTATCACTGTGTGTGTTTGTGTGTACATGTGTGTGACAGTATACACCTTTTTCTGAGAACCTTTGTGCATGCAGACTGTATTGTGTTCATGTGTATGTGAATATTTTAGTGTGAGTCTTCATGGACATCTGTGTTTGTTGAGTTTGTGAATGTGTGTGTGTGTGTGTACACACACACACAAGCACACAAAGCGTTTGCATTTATGAGGAGATACATGTGCGTTTTCTTTGTGCATCTGTATACATACTCCTATATCTTTCTTCCCTAATGCATTTATTGTGTGTGTGTGTGTGTGTGTGTGTGTGTGTGTGTGTGTGTGTGTGTGTGTGTGTGTGCACACGCGCATATAGCTGTGTATGAAAATTCAAGCACAAGA
>JAODLI010021504.1:0-21932 GCA_027575585.1 Percopsis omiscomaycus
GACAACATAGTTGTGGATCTTATATTGCATTTCTGTCACTAGAGCCTCTTAAATATTACACACTGGTCCTTTAAAGGGCAGGGGAGCGTTTTAAGAATGGGAAGAGTGTGCCCCTTTAACCGATGTGGGCTGAGCTTATTTGCAGTGTCGCTCCTATGGCAACACGATAGATCAGCATAATGAATATTCACAATACAAAAATGCACTGGACTATGGATCAGTGATGTCAGCGAACCTGGATGCCCGTGTGTTTTGTAAGATTGTGTCATCTTGTTCCTACTGACATGTGGAAAGAATTTGGTGAAAAGAGCATCTTTCGCTGCGCGTGATCTCCGCGTCTCCCACATCAGCCTTCGGCACGTCTACCACATGTCACGCCAAGAGGACTTTGGAGCAGTTTTATCACTTTTGCGCACAATGTCGGAACGGCACAATGATGTAGCCTACACCAGGGACGCAAGGACCAACCCGACCGCCCAGGCTGCGCGCGAGAACATATGCAACGTGTCAGGTAGCCCGATGAAGAAGAGGAGTATGTATTATTTCCTGTGAAGGCATAGCAGTCCATGTCACATGTATCAGGTCTTTACGGTTCCAGAGTTGCTCCAGACTGATCGCTCTCACCAACGGGAGCGCTGGGTCGTGGCAATAATCGTTACAATAGCCTAACGATCTGGATTTAGCCTTTTTCCACCCCCCACCCCCCCACTGTGTCTCAATGTCATAATGGACAGGTTACATTCCTCAATGCGTAAAAGGCTCTACAGTTTGCCACAGCATATTGGACAAAAAACATCGGTGATGGGCGAAGGAGAAGACGGGGACAAGGACACCAGGAGGAAGAGCATCAGGATGAAGCCGTTACCGTCTCCGTCCTCCGGAGGAAGCTTCAAAGGCGCCGGGGAGACTAAAAGTGGGGAATCGATTATCATGGAGACGGACATTGGGAGACCAGTGAAGACCAGCTCAAACGGAGATTGTCGGAGATTTCGAGGCAGTCTCTCTTCAATCACAAGTCGGCATGTGCACGACTCGGGCTCAGCGGAGGAGAGACGGCTCATCACCGAAGGGGATGTCACCCCGAGCGAGGAATGCCCCCATGGAGCTATCGGTGGCGGGCCGGACCAAGGTGCGCAGGGAGTCAGCGGTGGCGGAACCCAAAATGGTCCCCCAGAGCAGCAGCCAGGTTTTATAAAGTTGGACGGCATGGATCAGATTCTTCCGGACGATGAGAGGTTATATCAGGCTGGTTTCATGCACAGACAGTTTGGGGCGATGCTCCAGCCCGGGGTCAACAAGTTCTCCCTCAGAATGTTTGGCAGTGAGAAGGCGGTTGAACGGGAACAAGAGCGAGTTAAATCCGCAGGATTTTGGATAATTCACCCATACAGTGATTTCAGGTAATCTACACAATTGCTCCCGACAATAGAACAAATGAAACGTCACTTTTTAATCAAGGTGCATACAGGCCTGGGCTTGGTTTTGTTGGTTTATGAGTAGCCACAAATCTTAAAGAGCAACATTGTTGTCAATTCACCTACAATTTTACAGACACTATATCATATTGCCTAATTGTAACCTTAATCAGCTTTACCAGTTTAGGCATATAGGCTAGTATGTTCAGTGGCTTTTAGGCATTTGGGGAACAGGCCATACTTGATATCACATGATATCACATGCTGTAAATGCTATGAAATGACATTTAATATGAACTGATCTTTTTGTTTTTATTTACGACATCAATAGGGCGGTTTTATTTGATTTGCAAATGCATGGAATAGTCTGGTTACTATTGGAGAGCAACTTGAGGCTAGTCAGTTTTACAGTATGAATTAACTAACATCAGGAATTATGAGCAGGATGAATAGTGTAGTTTGGCAGTCTTCCTTTGTGTTTTGTATTAAATAGTGTCCTTGAGTGTCATAGTTCTATGCATCTAATTCACAGCCTGATGGAGCTCTGACCTGATCAGGCTGAAGGTGGTCAAATATTACTGTGTGATTACACAAAAACAATACACCTATTGTATCTAATCATAAAATGTGCAATTCAGAGCAATTCTCTGCACAAGCAGCATACACCCATCTAAAGGCTGTAATTATGTTGAGACTGACATTTTTTTAAAATATGATTACGTTACAGTATTACATTAGTTTACAAGTTTTGTTTGATTGCAAAATTACTATCATAAATCTTTAAAAAATATAATTCATATTGTGCTTAGGTATTTGGATGATAATGGATGCACAATAATTATATAAGAAAAGAATTTACCCTATATTCACAAATTACGCTTTCTAAAATAAGCATTCAAAACTATTCCATCATCATAGGGACATCGTATAAGCCATCACCTACTGCACAACTCTGGCCATGTTTTACTATCACCCCAAGGCACATTATCTGTAGGGATGTAGCGATGGTTGCCAAAATGACCCGCAGGCCTAAGCAGTGAGGACTCAGTAGAAAACAGACAAATCTGTCTGCTTGTTTATCCAGCGGCCATGTAAGAGAACAGGATATAATGGGGATTTATGCTGTGGTACTTGCAGGTTGTTGCAGGAGTATTTCTTTGTGTTTTTCTTGAAATATCAAGGCAGTTAGGTACATTGTAGCATCTGTGTGTACTGTAAGTGGTGTGTTTTGTTTCTTTGCAGTATAATGAAATGCATGCACCTGTGCTTTTGAGAGTAACGTTGCTTACATACTGGTTTCAAAGTTGCGTATCTATTCACAGAAAGTCCATTCATTTACTAATATGTGTGATGGTTTATTATCAAGTTTTCATCTTTCCTCTCTTTTTCTACGAGTTTCATGAAAGGTTTTCAGAACGTTCAACACTTGTGTCATGTTATTTAAGCCTCCGCTACAAACTTGTAGGTTATCGCAAACCTTGTTATAAAGTTCTGGTATAGCCATGTCTAAAAGCTGGCGAAAGCCTACATTCTCTACCATGACCGCTGGTCATCGAAAGAGATAAATGAAATTATTTTCCCTGCCTTATTGCTGTCTGGACTAAATTTCTCTTGTCTTTTCAAGGTACTTGCCAGTAAAAGCTGCGTCTGTCCTTTCTTCGTCTGAGTAAGTTTTGCATTGTAGGTAGCTGTTGGACTGCTTTGAGTTTCCAATTTAAAGAATTTTCACACAACTGACATCTCGATAGTTTGTAGTTTCAAGCAATGCTACTCAGGCCTACTGTAGTATGTGATGGATTGTTAAAATCTGCGCAACTGACATAAATTGGACAAACACGCAAATAGATTGGGATCTGTATTGGGCCACGGTTGCTGATCCCGATCGGTTAAAAATAGCCTTGATCGCCTCTAATACCAATGTTTGATTTTGGATCGGGACATCCCTAAGTATACCATGACCAGCATTGTGCCATCTGTGGCTCAAGCCATTTGTGATGGTCTGACAGGAGAGTACTAGCCTTTCCCAAAAACAGATGACTGGAAAGCGTTCCAAGTGATAGTTCCAAGTGAGGCCATCTTCCTTGGCTCCATTGATGTGAAACGTGTAGATATACAGGCTCCAGCATGCACAGGTTGTCTGTTTTATAACTACAAAAGCACCCATTCTGTTAGTGGATGCCAACTGCACAACACAAATGTATTAAGTCTCTACAGTATACATTTATTATGAATAGCCTGTGTGTTTGTTGACTACTATACATTAATCTATAGTACACACACAAACACAGCTACTG
The DNA here is from genome assembly GCA_027575585.1 of Percopsis omiscomaycus. Taxonomy (NCBI): domain Eukaryota; kingdom Metazoa; phylum Chordata; class Actinopteri; order Percopsiformes; family Percopsidae; genus Percopsis; species Percopsis omiscomaycus. The sequence continues at coordinate 3,710 of JAODLI010021504.1, forward strand.
ATGTATCTCAGCTGCCCAACCCTCTTCCAGGAGTGCTAACATCCAGATTGACCCTCGCTGAGCTGGGCATATCCCAATCTGCACTTTCCTGATTTGAGTCTTATCTGACAGATAACTCATATTAAGTCCTCTGGAATGAACACATGTCCAAACCCTGTCCACTCAACACTGGAATTCCACAAGGATCTGTGTTGGGACCCTTACTCTTCTCTCTGTATACCAGATCACACAAATTCTCCTATCACTGCTATGCGGATGACACCCAGCTCTACCTCTCCTTCCCTCCACCTGACATGCAGACCGCAACTCGGTTCTCTGAATGTTTTGCTGACATCAGCGCTTGGATGTCTGCACATCACCTCAAACTCAAACTAGGGTTACATGATTGGAAAAAACAAAAAATGCAATATTTTTTTCTGCGATATATATTGCGATATGAAAAGGTGCGCACTACCATAGAAATGCATATCTCGACAACCCATTGGTCAATTTTGACATGTGACACCTCTATGCGATTGCATTTTAGGTCCAAAAGATGGCGATACGCACATGTTGTGATCGAAAGCGACTACCCACTTCATATGCTAAACACTTCCTGGTCCATGTTTACAAACCAGAAGTCACTACAGTCGACTCAAAATGATAAAGAGACAATAGTATTTATGTTAGAAATGGTTTTATTCGATTAAACACGACTTTTGGTGACAAAAACAACAAAGATAAGACACTGTTTGTTGTTGTTATAACAATCAAAGTTTGTTTATGTTCTTTTACAGCTAGTTCAATGGATGTTCGTCGTAGAGGCAAATGGATTACACTGTTGAAATCTGTGGAGCTTTCAGATGACGTATCGTTTGTGTAGATAGCGTGAAAAAAAATTACGATATATAAGAACTTTTAGCGTGCGCTGTGCGCAAAGTGTGAGTAAAGGTTTACAATATGCTTATTTATTTGTTTTGTTGGAATTATTTTTAATTTGTGCAACAATGGGCTCAATAGCTTCACAGTTGAGGCCCTTCTCGTTCCAATGGTGTGTCACATGACTGTTTTCACACATTTTTAAATGGCTTACTTGTTTGAGAGAGGGGGAAGGGTGAACCCGGTCACGGGTTCGCTCGGGATGAAGAGGTTAACATCGCACGTCCTGCGATGTCACTATTGCGTATGCCCACATCGCGATGATGATGCTGAAACGATATATCGTGCAACCATAACTCAAACTCAAAAAGACTGAGTTACTCTACCTCCCGGGGAAAGACTGCCCAAAAGTGGACCTGTTCATCACTCTTGAGAACACCGCTGTGTCCGACTGTGAAGAATCTCTGACTCCTCCTGGACAACCAGGACATGCACAGCAAACATTGCGGCAACAGCCCATGCCTGCAGTTCTCCATCTACAACATCAGAAGGATAAGGCCATTCCTCAGAAGAGAAACAGTGAAGCTCCTGGTCCAAGCTGTAGTGATCTCCTGCCTAGACTACTGCAACTCCGTTAGCCAGACTACCGGCCTCCGCTACCAGACCTCTACAACCTCTACAACCTGTTCAAAATGCTGCAGCACATCTGGTATTAAACCTACCCAATTTCTCCCATGTTCTCTTCTGAGACCTTCACTAGCTTCCCATCACGGCCCGCATCTGATTCAAGACAAGTCAGTAAAGAGAACTGCCCCGCTCTACCTCCAAGCAATAGTCAGGTTCCAGGCCCTAACCGGACCTACCACCTCGACTGGTCAGCTGGCACCTATGTCACTACAAGGCTCGCTCAGCCCAGTCTGGCCAAAATGGTGGAATGAATTTCCAGCAGCAGTCAGGACAGCAGTCATAAGGCCATCTTCCGCAAGAGGCTTAAGACCCACCTCTTCAGAATCTACCTTGACCACCTCTCCACCTCATAATACTTATAACACTCTCAATAACTGAAGTTCTCTATGATGATCCAGAGCAGTCGCTCTGGCTACAGCGTAAGCGTAAGACAGAGGGTTTAGAAAGGGCAGGATAGAGAGAGAGATATTCTGTAAGAATAGACTATCTGTGTAATAAATATTTGATCATATAAGTCAATGGAAAATGCTTTCTTGTAACATTACATCTCAATCATTCTTAGTACAGTGTTACATAGAATATTTCATACTGTATTCCGATGCACAATAGACTGAATTAACATACATTGACCCAGCACAGATGAACCACTGTGTTATATTTTTTGAAAAACCGAGGATCAGAAAGTGATTCTGATGTCAATAACCTACTTGACATGTACTGACATTGTACTGACATTGAAAAAAAGTGCACTGAAAAATTGAACAAGCACATCAGAAGAAACAAAAACCATCAAAACATCTTTTCCATGCCCAAAGTTAATTTGTGTTTCTAAAGTGTCTCAACTGAAAAAGAGAAGAATGAGCTCAATCTCTAAAGAGTTTGCTGTTGTCGTGGCGTGGCTGTCTATGTTGGCATTGGGGGGAAAAGAGAACTGGAAGATGTTTCTTCACGCCAGGACCTGAAATAGGATTATGTCCTTAATTAAAGCTCACAAGGGGACCTTCAGTTGAGCGCTGTGACTCTCGGGTGTGAAAGAGTCATCACTGCACTGGAATTCAGCAAAATCTTGTCTTGTCAATAGTTGTGTAATACTAAGACGCAGGGGAAGAGCAAAATCTTCCAAGGGAAAAGAGGGATTAAAAATGTCATCATAATCCAATCTGCAGCCTAATTTCCAGATGCAAAGATTAGAATCCTTTTTAGATTTTCATCAGCCTTTGTGGTCAACCTGCTAGCCAACAGAAGATGACATCTTATTGATACTGGTTTTATTAGTAAAATATTCACCAGGTAAATAGCAACCCCTAGACGCTACTCTGATGATTTCTTTAAAGTCAGTAATTTGACAAAATGATAATGGAACAGCTCTTTTATTCTAGAGATATTGTTGCATGGAATTTACTGTATGCCAAATAGATACTAAATAGGTCTTTAAACAAACAGCATGGCGCGGGCTGGTATTAGCATACAGTGCTCGACCTATCAAGTGCTTTTTAATAATCTGGTGTTTCTGTGACAAAAGGACACATATGTTGTGAGAAATCCCACATTCCCTGGAGAGGCACAAAGATGTCTCATGTTTAAGTCTCTATCAAGGCTGTCCTGCAGTGTCTGTCGATCAATTTCTCTGCAACAGTTAGACCAATACCTTCTGCTTTAGTTCTGCTCTCTTCTTCCTGTGACATACCCATCGCTGTCTCCCAAAACACTCTTAAGACATAAATCTTCTAAAGGTTTTAGAAGATTAAGAGTTTTTGGTCTGTTTTACCCTTGCAGAATATAACCAAGCCCAGAATATAAAAAATATAAATATAATTTAATGAAAAGTAAAACAAAGAGCAAAGTGCACACATACTGGGTGGTAATTCACAGGTAAAAAAAAACAAGAATTACAAACAGTGTCAATTGATACATCATCGAGAAATACACTTGCTGATTCTGCTTGCTGCATTACTAGGCTAGGTCTGACATATACCAACATTCGCATTCAGCAGATACTATCATGTCTGTGAACAACATGACACAGAAAACTGCTAATACTTGTATCCCAAGTTTGTACCAAAATATTTCTAAATTTCAGAATATTTCCTATGAAATTAATGTAATTGGTGAATTCAAATAAAGCATTTAGCGTGTGTGTGTGTGTGTGTGAACTAAAGATCAAATATCATAATAGTGTTCTGTATTTCAGAGTGATGGATTACAGCTTATGTGAGAGTACGTTGTGTATTGATTTGTTTGGCTTTTGCGGGACCTCGCCATTGTCATTGGTGGATTATTGAAGGATGAGACGGGGAACAGAGCCTGGCCTGCAGTGATGCAAGCTAGGATGTAGGGAGAGTCTCTTTTATTGACAGATGAACAGACCTTAATATGAGACACTGCGGTGGGCAAGCCAGTCATACCTGATGCAGATCCATTTTAAAAGGCACAGTGTGTAAAATCTAGTAGCACTATGTAGTATGTGCAGCCTGCCCTCTGAAGGTGACGACAACCCCCCCCCCCCCACCCCCCCTCTCAAAAAGCTAACAGGGAGTGTTAGCTTTTTGTAAAATTGTAACACAAGCCTAAAAAAAAAAAAACAGACCTGAGGTTGCCACGGCAATCCAACACCCCATGACCCCTCAGTCTGACAAGGAGCCATACAATGATTCACAGACTGTGTGAAACTATGATTCTAATGAAAATCAGAATAACGTAGTTAGATTATCTAACTGGACAGCAAGAAATGTGACTTTATCCTCAGGACCAAGGATTTGAAATGATGTGTTTGAAGTGACACCATTTCAACATACAGAAAATTTCACTGTAAACCCGAACAGTTTTACTGACTCAACCTGATTGAGGCTACCAGACTCATAACCTGCTAAAAAGTTAACCCAGCAATAAACTTTTGATTACAGTGAAAACATTGGCCAGTTACAATACACTACTTAACTTTCAACTATAAAGACAACGTCGCCTGGCGTTTATGTAACAACGTAACTTCAACTACACAGACAGCGTCGCCTGCCGTTTATGTAACAACGTAACTTCAACTATACAGACAGCGTCGCCTGGCGTTTATGTAACAACGTAACTTCGGACTCCAACCTTACGTTTTTCAGAAAAATTCAATCTAATATGATGGCCTTTGCACAGACATTTTTAATTTGATGTGAAATAGAATGCCAGATGACGGCTCAAAATTTAATAGTAGTATCATATTAGAAAGCATTGTATTATTATCAGCTCACACGCTTTTTTAAATTTGATTTCTCTATTGGCGATTAGCTCGCGGCTCGGGGTTCAGTAATGTCAGCGGCAGAACATATTACGACTCTGTCTTCAACTGTCTATTACTTTTCTTGGCCTGTTTGGACTTCTTGTAAGCATTCTGAACTGGTGAGTACATTTTAATTGCTATTTTCGCTCTAGATATAATGTGCTTTGCTTCAGCGGTTTCAAAACAATCCTGCTCTCTACCGAGATGAAGTTGATATTGGATATTGGATATTCAACAGACATTCGCCTGCCAAAATTTGACACTGACAAGCGGACTGCAGCGGCGCTCGTCTCAGTATTGACCAATATGTGTTGATAGGAATATACATTTTTTTTAAATAATAAAATTAACATAAATACAAAAATGGCGTGCATTATTAAGGGGCATTCGATGAGTAACACAAAGTTGGTTTCATGTCTCTAGGCCTTACAGATCTCGAGCTATTACAAATAAAAATTAGTATTGGCTACGGAGACGAGCGTCGCTGCAGTCAGCTTGTCAGTGCCAAATTTCAGCAGGCGAATGTCTGTTGAAAATTTCATAACCAATATCTTTCTAACTTCCACTCTGCTCTGATGTCTGCTCTCTATACTTGGCATGGCAGTGGTATCTTTCTTGACTGATTGAGAACGACATGTTAAGAAAGGTGGAGGTGAGATGATACCTTGTACTTTCTGCCGACAACTTGTTGATAATAGTGGATTTAACTCACTGCCAACAACTTGTTTATATAGTGGATTTTGTTATACGCCATGCAGTAGGGCTAAATGTCTTTTTGTCCAATATGAAGTTATTCAGCTGGAACATTACGAGACAAACATGCACATAAAACATGTAGTTCTCTACTGCCGACGCTAGACAGATACCATCATGTGAACAAACAGTTTAGAACTATATTCCCCACTTTGAGACACTTGGTTTGTGAGACACATGGCATCAAACATTGAGTCGGCGTGACTGAAGTGGTTAGAGCACATAAATACTATAGGGTATTGACATTAACATTTGAAATGACTACATGTTGCATAATAGGTAACATTCAATATTCTAAATACTCATGCAGTCACTTGCCCAGTCAAGCTGCAGCAGCAATTAAGCAATTAAACAATTTTACGATGATTATTTCCATGTATTGCTGACTTACTGGCACTTAACATTTACTACACTGCTGTATACAGTAATTGACACTTACATTTTCTTTGCCAGAGTCTTGTTCAATAGAGTGGAGGTGCAAACTCTGTTCTTCCTCCTTCCTCATCAAGGTTGGCATGGAGATAGATAGATAGATTGATGAAGCGATTTAATTCCTATATTGTGCGTTTGTTGCTACAGATGTTGCCATGAAGACCCTGACTGAGCGGCCACAGTCAGTGGATGAGCTGAAAACGATTATGCAAGATTCAAGTTCAAACTCTTCCTTTCACTATCTCCCTGTGACCTCTTTTTACTCCTACAGATCCTGTTTCTCACACAATAGCAGCCTGTTATTTCTTTCTCACCTTATTGCATTTGCAGGTTTATGCTGAATTCCATCGCATCGCAAGCAACTACGGAACCAGTTCTATGCAGAGCTTGGGAAGGTGGCAGACGCGTGAAATCCTCAGGATTTATGCTCCAAGTAGGTTGAAGATAAACCTTTAATGTGTGTTGTCTTTTGTTAGAATTTTGATAATTACACTCTTTACAGCATTACTTCTATTTCAAAATTACTTTTCATCAGCTCAAAATCAGGTCATAAAAATACCCGATGTTGAAATTTTTTATTGGAGTGCATTAACAATGGCAGTTGGTTGTGCGTCTTTACATGTGCTAATTGTGCCCTAATTTAATCTGGTGCTGTGTTGAATACATTTACTTGCAAATAATTTAATGAGGTGATAACTATGTTTTTTATGTTCACTAATGAATGCTGTTAAATATGGAAATTTATAAGGGTTTGTAGTTACAAACTACCAAAGAGTAGCAATAATAAGCCCTTTTGAACAGGTTAATGTTAACATTATTGTAAATAAAAACAATTTTAAAGGTGAAATTCTTTACATGATGTTTTTTTAATTTGAGTATTATATCTGTAAAATGTTGTGTTTATTTTTTAATTATTATTATTATTTAACATTTTATTGGTAGTTTTTTGTTTGTTTCCATCAAGTATAGTTGGGTATGACTGAATCTTTAAATTTGTTGAATATAATTCCATATAATGGATAACCTAGGTAAAAAAAAAGAAAAAGTAATTTATACTTAAAAATATTATAAAGTGTAAATATTACATATAAGTTAGGAGGAATTTAAATGTATTAAAAAAGAACCAAAAAAATGTGTTAACTGAAAATATATTTTGTCAAATTAAAGTTTAATTAAGGTAATCGGTTAAGACAAAAGTTTTGAGTATTGAACTTATTGGTTTTACAGAGTACTAAATATAACAGGAAAGACACATCATAAGCATGTCATGTTCAGATTCTATGAACAGATAATTTTGTAACTATTTCTATCTTTTTAAAGAAATGTATTAAAAGGCCAAACCCCCAAATATGCCTTGTTCTAAGAAGTTTTAAAAACCACATCCTTCCAAAATCTCCCGCTCTCGTCAATTGTGTTTTTCAGATGTTTTGATGTTAAGCTTTCAGCCCGCGGCCTATAGGCCACGTGTATTCTTTGTTCTAACTTGTGTGAACATTGCCTCCATAGAAATTACTTTGATAGTTTGTTATTACTTTTAACACACATTTTGTTTGTTTTTCTTCTACCAGTTTATTCTTTTTATAATTATCTCAGATCTTTTACTTCAGGTCACCTTTGAACCTAGTTTGATAAGTCAATCTGGGCTCTTCTGCAAATCGCCAGCTCATAGTTAAAATCTGTCCGTTCGTGTTGACAATGTGTTTTTGAGGGTATAGAAAGACCGACTGCTGTCTATGTAATTGCAAACTAGCTGACAAACATCAGCATAAGTGTTTGTACACCCGAACTGCACGGGAGTGAACACTTGTCTGCTCGAATGCAAGCTTTCACAAGCTGTCGCCATAGTAACTGAAAGGTGGCGTGGATGCCGTCACTTCCATGACGCTGGTGAGATGCTCTGGGGCCTACCGCTGGTACTGTAGTTGAACTCTTCCCACATCCCCAGGATGACACTTTCCCCGACACTGTAAGCATTCACAAATTTTGTACAATTGGCTTTGCAGAGGAATCCAGATTCTATTCTATTTCTTTCCTTCTTCTTCATTTACTCCCCTAAGTATAGCAGGTTTAGTTAGTAAAATAGACTAATCCATTAGTCAATTAATATTAATTCTGTCTAAACGCATACCAAAGATGTTGTTGTTTTCTCATATTCATCGTTTGAGATGTTTGGTTTATTGAAACCAAATTTGTTCAAGTGTTACTGTGTGTTACCTATCCATGTACTCAATGTAGATCTTTGTGTTTGTTTGTGTCTGTCTATTAAAATTGCTAATGTATAAAGCATTATTTTTCTGTTGTTTCATGTACCAGACAACCAATCAATCCTCTGTGTCAAGTCTCACCATTAAGATTAAATTAGACTGATTTTAGATTTTGGACTGATAAATAAATAAATAAATATATTCTATACTATAAAATATAGTGTAATTATACGTTTATGATCAACTGAAGTTGCCATAATCTGTAAGAAGCATCCCTGTGCCTTAAAGACAGGGTGGTGCTCCAATAAATTATGGAAATTAATAATTCATAGGAATATTACATATTATTTTTGAGACATATTCATATCCAGAATATATAGGTCGATTCACTAGAACTATGCCATTTCAAGTATTTTAAAACCTCTGTTTTTGGCAGGGTGTTTTCATAGGTAGTATTTATAGTGCAGTAGTACTGTAGACAGTGATAGTATTTTGAGCTGGGTATTTCAATATGTAATGTGTACATTCATAATACCAATGTCGCTTCACATCTGTGCACATACATACAAGGCCAATGTAGAGTTCATGTGTTTCTGATAACTGGAAACCTGTTTGTTAGTGACGCACACACACACACAAACACACACACACACATTATCACTTTAATGTTTTCTATAAAAGTTGAATGAACAGAACTAATAGTGTCTGGATTTCATTGTCTTCTCACATGAAGCGCTCGCTGTATTGAACACGGTTAATCTGCATGTTTAGGTGAAAGAAGTGGGCTGCATGACACTTAAGCCTTTCTACATTAAATTATACCTCCTTTAATTCAGTGAAGGTAAAATACAGGGATTACAGGTTCTTGCTGGGCCTGAAAGTGGGGTTATCATAAGAGGTTGCCAGGGTCATCCACCAGTAACAGGAACCAGGAGATTATTAAATCACAATTTATTTAATGGAGGAAGCCCTGGGAGGACACAGGTGGTCTGTGGGGGTGGGGGGGTTATCGTCATGGTGAAAGATTGCAATGCGCCATGTTACCTCTGCACCAAATCAGATTAGACCAAACCCGAACCCATGATTGGACGCTTGTTTCCCTCCTAGATGGTGGCCAAAGCTGGTACTGCAGCGAAATGCTGTTGAGGGCAAAAAGCATTTTTCCCATTGATGGGAAGAAAACATGGGCCTCTAAAACAAATATGAACATTGCTTGAACACCGCTTATGTTAAAAAACTTTTTTTATTTACTGTAAGTGGGTTCAATTATTTTAGAAAGTCTCCTGAAACCCAGGAAAGCTAATTTTTCAGCATGACGTCATCCCCAGGCACGAACATGGATTAGGGACGTGCAGTAGGCACAGACACTAATGCGCCTGCTTGCTATGATGTCTGCCCCAAAACAGTTTAACCTTGGCAAAGGGCTCTGTAGCATAATGACTCACATGTTCACATGTGCTCCACACGGCTTTATTTCCACAGGTTAGGCAATCCAACCAATCGGTTTGCATATACCACATGAACACAGGACTTAAACACTGCCTGATTAATTATTATTTCCAACAGGATTGTTGCCTGATCCCTGTGCGTCTTTCCGCTAGTCCTTTAGCTTCCTGGTGTCTTGCTCGTGGCTCTGGTCCACGCTCCTTTTACCGTAGGAGACAGGTGATTAGTACATTTCCATCACCTGTCTCCAATCCGCAATCCCCAAGCCCCATGAACAACACGACCTCCCCTCCCACCTACAAACAGCGCTAAACCTCACACACCTCCACAGGCTGCTAATCTAAGGGTGGGATTATACTAATTGATTCAACATATGTATTTTGAAAATGTGAAAAGGCTGCTGGTCACTGGTCAAGTGACCCAGCTGTTGTTTCTGATGCATTCCTGTCACCTGTAATGTGTAATGTGTAATGTGTCCTCCTCTCCCTGAGACATCTGTGGTTATTGTCCTACGGGCCAGTCATAAATACTGTATGTCAGCTATGCTAATCTCAATATTTCAGGCAGGGTGTTTTTGTATTTTCTGTCAAAAGTCCCTGGCCTGTGTGGCGTGAAGGTGGCATTTGGGTGACCTAGAGTGCTGTAGGCACTTCTGGATTCACATTCTAGAAACGTCTTGCCTCTGGCCATGCCTGGCACATGGGGGAGGAAATACTGTTTAACTGACCAACATATCTTATGCTGGAAACATGCACTGATAAAATGGAAAGTTGACTGATTAACTTAAATTATGTCATATTATAAAATATGATATTAGACAAAAATATTTTTTTCAATATCATATCTTGAAAAATTCATTTAGACTACAAACATATATCATGATATTACAACATCTTGATTTCCATGCCATCCTAGGTTTAGCTAGCTTAGCAGTGAGATAGCTACCTGGGAACTGAATGCATGTATGTATTGCCTCTCTGACCAGTGTCAAGGAGCTCTCTTGATGTTTGCAGATCGTGTTCATGGTCTGTTTTAATCCGCTAAAGAATGGGTGTTATTTGGTTTGTATGTTGGTTTACATATTACATATTTTAAAATGTCTTCTTCATGAAGTTGAAAGGACAACCATGGGCCAAGGACAAATTCATGATATTGTGATTTACCCAGGAAATTAATTGCTAATCATTGGGCCATAATAGGAGAGTTTCAGTGATACAATGGGTCACAATTGAATTTTTATATTTTGGTGGTTTATTGTTGAGCCTGGGCAGTTATGCACTCTGCAGAGAGCCCTAGTTAGAATAAATCTCAAGCCATTGACTCAGAAGAACTTACATGGTAACAGCAGGACTGCCACTTAGTGTGTGTGTATGGTTGGCATGATTCACAGCAAGGAATTCTTCCTTATATCAATGTGGTTAGCCTAGCAATCCCACACTGGACTTTAAGGAGACTCAGTCAAAGGGCTGAATTTTGAAGCATGCAGTCATTCCTCTCTTCTCCTTTCCTCTCCTCCCATTAACTACCGGAGCCGGAGCCGCCGCCACTCCCCGTTCGAGCTCGCCAGTGTATTAAACCACTGGCTGTTGGCCGTCCACACAACCAGCGCACTCCAGCAGCTAGACACCTGTTCCCAATCCCCTCATCTATCCTTTCCTGGTGGCTATATAAGCGGTAGTGGTGATGAGGGGAATTATCAGTGATTAAGTGTTTTGGTTGCTCCTAGTCTCCACGGCATTTTTTTTCTACTGACCTTGTAAATCTCTTCATCCAAAAAGCTACAAGCATGCGTAACGCATTTTCACCGCTACCCAGCCTCTGTGTGTCTCCTTCATGCTCTGCACTCAGCTTAGACACACCCTTTACAGAATCACTTACCTGCCAAAGTGCAGCAGATTATCAAGACGACCTACCACCACTTCCCCCTGACGGCTTCCCCGAGGAGCTCCGCACCTCCTTCAGGGACTCTGACACCTGGGGAGATCCCAGTGAGCACCTCCTCTGTCTCCATCAGGGGTCCCGGCCCGTGCAGGACTACATTGTGTCCTGGACCATGGCCACCTCTAGCAGGCTTCGGAAGGAGGTGCAGGTGAAGCTGGCCTGCTTGCACGCCACCTTCTCACTGGAGGGGCTCAAGGACTGGGCCCGGGCCCGGGCTCTCAACTCCCAGTTCCGCAACTGGGATCCCCTGACTGGACAACTGCCGACGGCTCAGCGCCAGCCTGACCCTGTGCAGATGGAGTTTGGCATCGCTCATCCGCAGGCAGCGGATGAGCAAGCGCACCTGAGATGACTGGGCCTGTTCCACTACGCCCTCGCTCACACCGCGCACACAAACCACGCACAGTTTGTTCCACCGCCCGGTTGTGATCTCAGGAGCTTTTTTATCTTGTACCGCCAGAACTTTAATCGCCTCCGGGGCGACGGGCAGCATCATCGACCAGTACCTCGCCAGCTCGTTGGGCCTGGAGCTGCGCCGCCTGGATGTTACTGTTCCACATAACAATCTTATCCACATCCGGGAAGGAGACGAGTGGAAGACCGCCTTCAGCACCACCTCTGACCATCACAAGTACCTCGTCATGCCCTTCGGCCTGGTCAACGCCCCATATGTGTTCCAGGTACTCAGTGACATGGTCGGAAGACAGGTCGTGGTCTACATTGACGACATCCTTGTGTACTCCACCACCACTGAGGAGCCCGTCCAGCACGTTCGGAAGGTTCTCCTCCGCCTCCTAGACCAAAGCCTGTACGCCAAGGCAGAGAAGTGCGTCTTCCAGCAGACAGCCATGTTCGAGCAGAAGGTGGAGGCAGTCAGGTCATAGCCCACACCAACTACCATAAAGCAGCTCCAGCACTTCCTGGGCTTTGCCAACTTTTACCGCTGCTTCATCCGCAACTACAGACTACAGACCTACACCGGTCACCGGTCTGGCTCTCTAGCCGGTACCTCCCCCTCTGCCTGCCCTGCCGTAAGTTGGGTATGTGGGGCCATTCAAGGTTCTCCGGAGTGTAAATTATGTATCATACACATTAGATCTCACCCACTTTCTGGGCCTGGCTTCGCCTGGTGCTACCCGGTCCGCAGACGCAGCCAGGCCCCTTTCCACACCACCATTCATTTTAATGTGGTATGTGCATGTGCATGTATATGATTGCATGTATGTGCACATGCTTCTGATTTAATTTAAATCCATATGGCTGGCTGTAAGTTATGCTGAAAGTACTGTAGCTCTTCTCAAGATAGCGACACTAATAATATTGACATATATACAGTACTCTAACCTGTCCAAAATTGTTATGTTCCTGCTGTCACATTACCTGGTCCCTGTTTGTACTCTCACGCCCAGTCCAATTATCCCTCATCTCACACACCTGGTTTCGCTTGTATTTATTCCCTGTCCCCCTGCTCATCGATGCCAGAATGTGTTCCTGTTTTCAGTGCCTTTCCTGCGTACCTCGACTAGCTATTCCATTCCCGATCCTGTCCGTGACCTGACCCCGCTTTCTGCCTACAATCTTTGTCCGTTATTCCCGGAACTCTGCTCCCCTTGAAACTTCATCCTGGTGACTACCTGGTTCTAACCCCCTACCACATGATACTGTTCGCTGTCTTTGGACATTTAATAAGCACCTCCTTAGGGAGTTAACCTTCCCTCTTCTGCTTCTGGGTTCTGCTTACCTTGTCTCGTAACAAAAATACTACCACTGTGTGTAGTAAAATATGAATACTAACATGTATATACTACCCTGCCCAAGAGACTACCACGGTCTACAGTACAACATGGAAATACCTTACCCACTGTCTCCAATATACAGCAGTAATAATAATAATGATACAGCAGTATCATGTACAGTATACACTATATAGACATTCCCTGCCCAAAACTGGTAGTGTTAAAATACTTCAAATTGCATGATGAAAATAGCTCTTACACAGCTTTATTGCTGTGTGTTTGAGTTTGGAGGTGATGAATTTGTGTGATGAATGAGGGTGATGTGTGTGTGTGTGTGTGTGTGTGTGTGTGTGTGTGTGTATGTGTGTGTGTGTGTGTGTGTGTGTGTGTGTGTGTGTGTGTATGTATGTGTGTTCGACAGTGACTTGGAACTGCTGTTACAGACAATACATTATCTGACCACTTCATTTGCTTGAAGAGAAAGCCCTCTGCCCTCTCTGTCTCTCTCCCCTATTTGCTGTCTCTCTCTCAGGCCAGGGTTTTCTCTGCCCCACTCAGTGTCTGGCTGATAGGAGATCCTGTGACGTGACATGCAAGACCTCTGTGCAGATAACAAGGCATCGTGATAAAACAGGGACACAATTAGTGACAGAGTATCGCTCTGTTGTTATATTGTGTTGCGGTTCTGTCACAGTTGCTACATTTAGTTGCTGAGTGAATGCTTGCAAAGTCTTTCATTCCTGGGAGCAGATTGCAGGTGTTCTGAGGGTCTGTAGCACTCTGCAGGGACGCGGACACTCTGCCCCAGCTGCTGGTGGCGCCAGACTGTGGCAATGCAGAAGCGACCAGTAAAACAACTCACTGATAACAGAGTTGGAGAGAGAGCAAAAGGAAGACTGATTAGCTGTGGTCAGCCTGGAACTGGGTTTTGGTGATTCTATTATTTAGTCCAAGTACTTAAGTTAAGTGCACTGTTTTAAGATAGGGGTCATGCTTGTTGTGGCCCTGGTGGACACTGGGAATGTTTGGGGATGATTATCTGAAACACTTACATTGACATAGTACACGTGTCATTGCTTACACATTGGAGCGGGTGACAACAAAAACAGACTTTTTGGACTGTTCTTTTTATTAGACATTTCCTTTTTACTTGTTTAAGATGAGTGGGCGACATTTAACTGTTTATGTTTGGTTCAGCCATCTCTGTCTTAGATTGGCTTTCCCTCGGGCTAAGTTTGGTTTGTCGAACATTATTGGGTTTCTTTTCATACGAGACTTAAACGCTTCATTTCCACTCATTTGTCTTCTTGTCAAAAATGTGTTGTGGCTTAATGGATTCCCCAGTCTGTACACATCCGAACATAAATATTAAACACACAGACACACCTATACACTGTACAAACAGTATATATAGCATTATGTTGCTGCATCATAACAAACACAGTCACTGTCACTACAGTGAACTGTATCATCACCCACCATAACTAGTCTGTGATAGTGGGGGGTTTACACTGCAGTGCGAGGCCGGTTATTGGCTGTGAACCCAGGTAAATTCAGAGTAGTGTGTTTACACTGGTTGCAGTTATACACTCCATGCACTGCTAGTAGGCCTATAGATTTTTTTTTAATATATATCTATATCCTACTACTGTATTTGCATCACATCTCCACAGAACCATATAGACATTGTGTTTTCTGTCTGCACTGTATATCACCTATATAGTATGAGCAATAATTACCCGTTACTAATCACTGCCTAAGTAAAGTAACAAATTCTTGCTATGTAAGACCCGTTCCCTTTGTATTTACCACTGTTCCATAGAGAGACACTATGGCTAGACAAACAGACTATAATGGTCAATAGGTTTATGGGTCAGGATGCATGCAGAGAGAGGATTTTATGTTTTAAAATATTTTTGTCTTTAGAATGTTGGCCACGCAGTCAGCCCTCCTGTATTGATAGAATGGTGATATTTTATGACAGGGGCCTAATGTATAGTAAAATACAGTAAATGGATCACTGCTCTAAGTTTATGAGGGCTGACCTCCATTACTGTAACAGACCAGCGTACACAGGATATGAGGAACCCAAGTGCGGAATGTTTATTGAAAGTCAGGCAAAAAATTTCAATGGGGCTGGGCGGTAGGCAGGGTCCTGGACTGGCAGGGGTCAGACAGTCGGCGTCAGGAAATTCAAGGGGTAATCCGTACTGGAATTCGCTGGGGTCAATACCAGGAAAACTGTGGACGAGCGGAACACAGAACACGGGACGGGGAAAACCAAACAAGGAGACAAGAACACCAGGGAGGGAATATAATAACGCTCAAGGGGTAATTAACGCTCAGAATGTAACATGTAGGCTGTGTCTCAATTCAAGAGCTGCATCCTTCAAGGGCTACATTCTAAGACCAAATGTGTGACAGCGGCGCGACTAGGCTGTCCCATTTCGAAGGCTTCTTCAAATGTGGCCGATAAATGCAGGCTTTTTATCCCAGGCTGCGAAAGATCCAGTGGGTGGATTCAATGCGTGCTGGTGACGATTGGTTTCTTCAAGAAATATGTAATTTTTAAGGTAAAAATTATCGAAAAAATTTCTGGCTCCATTCTTCATTGTTTTCTTTCTTCAAAGTAAATTAAGTCAGTAATATTAAAGATCTAGAGCGAGCGCTCTAGAATCTTTGGTAGCGGTGTCACTACCTGCAGCTGTCAAGGTTGCTAGGCGACAGGAGCGGAGCTTCGTGTGGCAAAGATCAGCTCCGTAGAAAAGACCGTTTCATTTAACAATGCTTGGTTCGGCCCAGTTTGGTCTTCACAGTCACGGGAGGCCACACCTTTGTAGATCGCGTTCTTCGATAGATGCAGCCCTTGAATTGAACCACAGCTATAGGTGATCCAGGGGGCGGAGAACAAACACAGAAGGCCTCTTGGATATTCTGCAGACTATATTATTTTACTCACATTTTAGTGGGTCAGTCAAACTAATTTTTGAATCCTGATTATCTTTGTGCATTGAGAGCACATGTCATGCCCCCTATATTAAAATGCTTTTGTACAGCATCTCTGTCCACCGATGCTTGTTCCTTGTCTGTCTATATCTCTATTTGTTTCTCTCTCTTTGCGTTTGTCTTGAAAACAGAATTAACTGCACCACCTAGGTCATTTTACTAGAATTAGCTTTCTTTTTTGTCTTTTTTGTCTGTCCTCGCCACGATGGCATCAGCAGGTTTGTCTTGCTAACACCCGCATGGTGTTAGCATAGATTTGTTTGGTCTTGGAAGTCTTGGAAGTCTTGAAAGTCTCAGGTGCTGCAGAGAAACACATCTGTTAGTTCAGAATTTTGAGCAACACTCCACTGTGTGTGTCTATAGCAGTAAATGTACCCTGGCACTAGCATTGCTGTGAAATGCAAAAAAAGTGAAAAGAGAAAAATGTCATTAGCTGTGATTGTGTTACTTCCTTTGAAGTCTGTTTGCCCTGTGAGGCTTTCAGACTTAACATGAGCAAACACAGTGGCGGCCATGCTTTTCTAAATATAACTCCCCCTGACAAGAAGCTGAAATAGTGGATACCCTTTTACTTTGAAGAATTCCAATTACTGTCACTGTTTTCTTGGTTTGTGAGTGTGTGTGTGTGTGTGTGTGTGTGTGTGTGTGTGTGTATGCATGCATGCATGTGTGTTATATTTGGCTGTAACACTGAGACATGGCAGCAAAAAATCAGCCTGTAAAAGATTTATTGCATTTCATTATTTATTTATTACATTTATTAAAGTAATGTGGCTACCGACATGTTCTCAAACAGTGACCTCTTAAACAGTGTTGTTTATTTTTGCAACTATGCTAAAATCATTTTGGTAACTAAATGTAGTTTGTCTTTCCCCAACAAATCTGATCTGGCAAAAGATGGCACTATAGTGCACATTTTTTTATCGGTAAGGGCTTTATGACATAAAAAATTACATTTATCAAATCATAAAATTACTTAGGTCTAATAATCACTCCACAGAACTCAGAACTCACTTGAAAAGAAAACAATGTTCTAAAATGGACCTTTATTTCTGGCAACATAAGTAATGATTTCTGGTTCACGTTTTATTAAATTATTTCTGTTTAAACAAACATCTTTACAGCTCTGTCTGTGTGCTAAATCATTGGAGCCTATTAGACCAGTACAGAGCAGAATCTCTCGGGATGCATGCTGTGGTAAACCTGGTATAAATCATCCTTAACACAAAAGAATCTGAATTCAATTACAAAGCCGTAAGCGTGTGTAATTTATAGTCAAACTTTCAGGCTGGAAAATGGAGCCTTGGAATGGGAGCCTAGCTAGCAAGAGCAGCCATTGTGATATGCAGTGTAAGGCTGCCTGCTGGGGCTGTGACAAGGTTAGGATAGAAAGGGTCTGTACTCCATCATTACACATGACACATTTCACACACACCTCACAGAGCATTTATAGCAGGCCGGTGGTCTGAGGCAAAGAAGTAGATACTTTTCTATCACACAATTAGCTCTGTCCAAAATATTTGCTTGCTGTTCCTGTTGTATTTTGAATCACAAAAAAGTTTTTGTCTATAGAGAACCACTACATTCTGAAGTGAAGACACCTGCACTGGGATTGCTAACAACACAAATTCCAAACAAGGCATTACAGAAACACAACAGTATGTTGTCATTCCTTTTGTCTGGACAGTGATGGCCTGCAATTAACATCAACTAACATTACTAACATTACTGCTATTACTTGCCTTTGTTAAAATTTAAATTAAATTAAAATGCAGAGGAAAAGGGGTCTTTATATTGGAAAGCAATAGAAGTTTGTAGCAGAGGTTGTATTGTGTTGTATCATCTCTCTCTATCTGTCTCTATCTCTGTCTCTCTCTCTCTCTCTCTCTCTCTCT